>OMKP01023757.1:0-17359 GCA_900302375.1 Bathygadus melanobranchus
GCCGACACCCCTAACATCCAACCGCTGGAAGGGTATTACCAGGCGACGGGGAAACTGCAGGAGAAAGACCTCGACTCCTTGTGCAAGAAGTCCAGAATGAGCTACCAGCAGGTGCGCGAGTGGTTCGCGTCTCAGGAGAGCAACGCGACCAAGCAGGAGTCTGACGCCACGTATTGAGGAGAAAGAGACACTGGTGGAGTGTGTCTCCGCCCCCCACCCCCCCATTGGTTAGCATGGCTTTAACTGGAGTAGATCTGAAGCTGTCGCGTCTTCCAAGAGCCGGCTCAAAAGTCAAGCAATTTTTTTGTATTATTATTATATTGCGGTTTTTTTCCCCGTGTATTCTAATATATTTGGTCTTGAACTGTGCTTATGCTTTTTAAAGAACTGCCTCAAGAGAAAAAAGTGTTGTACACTGGTTTGTATTTTAGGATAGTTGTCTCGGTTTAGATTGTCTATGAGCAATACATTATTTTGTAGTATTGTAGCAGTATAATTTATATTTGTAGTACATTTGGTACTTCAGTGTAGCTCAGAATTTTGCAGACACAGAGCTGCTCTGGGAACGTTTATATAATGGTAATTGTTGACTTATCACTGTGTAATTGTGTTTATTGCCAATTATTCCTGTCTCAAATGGCACACTGGACATCCACACTTAAACAAACTGTCATGTTGCACTAGCTGTTTCAGAGCCTGCTGTCCCCGTTAGCTCCTCCATGTCTTTTGATGACAACCACAGTGTCGTTTGTAGTTTTTCTTTGAACCTTGTGCCACGCTTAACGTAGTGAGTTAACGAAGTGTGGTAGCCTGGCTATTCTATTAGTTTTTATTTACCGACTGTTAGTGCAAGCATATACCTGAAATATATTCCTTTTGTTCGTGTATTCATAGAGCCCGTTCATCTCGACAAGTATTTAATCTGAGGTTTGTAATGTGTGTTTAGTGTAGCGCTGCTCCATTTTAACTGCAAGAAAAAGTCAGTAATTAGTTCAATTTGTGCACCTCCTTCACAATGTCCCTCAATACAGCGGGAGGAGGTTCGACCAGAATTTGGCTTTGCACTCGCTGACTTGAGCGGTATCAGTATTGTTCTCTCTGCTTTGATGCCTATTTTCGTGATCTCTGTGTAGTTGGTGCGAGGGTGGTGTAGTTGGTGCCGGGGTGGTGTTTTGGGCCACGGCGGTCTTTACTGGAAACGTAGTAGTCGTAGGGGAGGAAACTGACCGGGGTTTTTTCCGTATGTAAATGACAACTAGCAACGCGAGAAATGTAAATATATCCACAATACTGTGAGTGCAGATGGCCCATTTGTAGAAGTAGCCGGTGAGTGGATAGTCAAATAAAATAGACTCAACACAAACAAAGCCGCGATTTCCATCCGCCTTAGATGATGAGTTGAAGCACAAACGTATTTCAGGTGTGTTTTACATGTCTGGCATATCATGAATCGCAACTTTACTGGTTTGTATATGACGTTAGAGTATGAAAAGTAGCCAAATACTAGTATTCCGTTTTGTAGAGATGGTTGTGAATCTGCAATAGCTTTTTTGTAAACTGAAAGATGGCTCACATCATCCAGTCCATTTTGCACAATTGTATCACTGGGAACCAGTAAAATTGATTTCATAACATGGCCATTTACTGTCATTTAACTTTTTGTTCTGTTTATCTTATTTTTAGATTACATATGTTCAGGAATAGGACTAGACTTTAATTTAGCAATTAGCATTGAATTGACACAATTATGGTAGTTTTGTACTATAATATATAACATGCCCTTAAAGTTACAACGAGGTTATGAGTATTTGGAAAGGCCAGGTTTATTCTTCTACATTTAAAGTCACCATATATTTCACTGTAATTAACCTCCTTTTGGTCTTTCAATGTAAAAGTCTCCATTATCATAGGGATGTATATGTCCATCTCTTTTCAGAAATCTTGACTGCTGTGTATATTTAGTGTTCAAAAAGCAATTAAGTTTCAAACTCCACACAGACTGTTCAACAATGTCAACAATGCTAATAAAGTTTATTGGTACAAAAACAGCAAGTTGTTTGAATCCATGAATAGAAGAAGTTAACATTTAACGGTATTCTTCTTATGAATACAATATTTCACAGAATATGAAACACATGAATGTATATAACTGAAAGGGCACAACGACACACACACTGGCGAATAACAAATGACGTGTCATGCAGGCATGAAAACAAACCGAGGGTTTACCATAACTGGGATGACGTCACCATGACTACGTTTACCAGAAACGTGACCACTAAATGTTTCTCAGTGGCCACTTCTCCCAGGTCTGGGAGACTGTAGAGATGCTCCACTGAATAACTGAAACTGGAAAACATTTGGGGTTTGATTTCCTGTCCTAAGAATTAAGAAAAAAAATGTATTTAGTCATCTACCAGCCTACCTACCACTATAATCTGCGGACATCAGGGATCAAACCCAGTAACTCTGGGTCTGGGAATCGAACCCGCTAGCCACCACTACACTTCTTTTTAATAACATTTTATTTAAGCACTATTTGTTATGTAAACATCAATAAAGTGTAACATGTCTTTCAGGCAGTGTTTGTAACGTTATGCATTACCTGGTTGGAGGGGTATAGGAGGTGGATGTCCCTTTTTAAAATAAAGAAGGCAATAGTTTTAATTACAAGATTTAGTGAACAATCAATAAAAAGCAGAGCATACGTCGTCATCGTCACCACTGACATCATCTTTAAAGAACACCATGGCGGTGGTCCGACACTTACTGAACTCCTGATGAGAACTGTGACTGGACATGGAGCGGGCTGATCCAGGTGGGGTCTTTTAGAGAAGAACAGACCACACATGCATAGTTCACAGGATTGTGATTATCAATGGGTTCATGGTGTGGTAGTATATGTATATGCAATGATTTGGACCAAACAAATTATGAATAGATAGGCAGTTGCTCAACAATTACAACCAGAATGGAAACACTATTGAAATAGAAACATAACATGAATAGAAACAAACACAATTATATTACTATTATTATTAGATATGATAATATATAATTTTATAGGATAATATTGTATGTTAGCATACTAATCTTTTGTGCATTTCATTCAGGGGGTTGATATGGTACATATACTGTATATGCAATGCTTTGAACTAATTGTCAAATATACCTTTTGTATTTTTGACTGCATATTTCATTTAGGTGTGGATTTGCCCATGCTAAGCCCACGGGCCTTATTCACCTACCCTCCATCTTGGTTCCGCAAGCTAGCACTTAGAACCAAGATGGCCGCTGGGGTGAACAAGGCCCACGGAGATGGCGAGAGGTGTGACCGCATGGCATGCTTACCGTGAGGGAAAGCCGTGGGCCTCCAGCTCTCCCCTGGGATTCAGCTGAGCCGGGGTGACTGAAGACCACACAGTTAGTCCAGCACGGGTTCACAAAGCACTTTTACTATGTACTCATTTGTCATTTAGTGGAGACGTTCATCCAAAAGGAAATTACAGTGCCTTATATTCTATACACGTCATTACTGAGCAAGTAATGACGTTTACACGTTATGTACCAAACATTACAAATAAAGTGTGTGGATGTCATTATTTTCATTATTTTATTTCTGTTATATTGTGTATCTTAATTATTGGTGTTTTTTGTCATTGTTTTTCATATTGATGTATTTTTATATATGTACTTGTGTGTGTATGCACCAATACACCATGCCTACAGATAGAATGTGGACATTGGGGTTCGAACCCAGAATCTTTGGACTGGGAGTCAAACTATAACCACAGGACTATCCTGCCCTCTTTCAAAAGGCAACAGCCATGAAGTTGTGACTTGGCAGTGAACCACGTACCTCATATTTCGTGAGCGAGGCGTCACTAGTGGGGGGGAGGGGGGAAGAAAAACATTAAGTTCACCAATAAAAGCAAGTCTTGTGAAACGTATACAAATGAAGTGAACTAAATAATCCGAGCCTTAGTCCTCGTGTCTACCTGGGGGGGTGACCGCTACTGGAAGTGATATCCTGTGAGCACTGTGTGTAATTGAAACATACACAAACCCCATCAAAACAAATCCATGCCATTCATTCCACCGGCATTTTGAAACACAAAAGTGGTGATATTTTTTTCTTTGCCTACCTGCTTGTTAGAAATTGTCCTGGTGAGACCTGTGGTAAGGAGATATGTGTGTACTTTGGATTAAACACCCCTTTGGACGTTGGGGATAGAGTACAGTGGTATCAACCTTCTCTCTCAACACTCACCCTCCTCTGTGACAGAGGCTTCTTCAACTCTGCATTTTCTCTTCTCAGCTCAGAGACTTGCCTGAAAGCACACAGAAAAAACTAACGTGTTGTGAGATAGCACCTGGGAGACATATAGCCCCAGCAGCTCAGCGCTATCTTAGAAAACCTTTAATGCAGAACAATCCATGGCTTAGACCAGTGTTTCTCAAATGGGGGTATGTGTACCCCTGGGGGTACTTTGAAGGATTGCAGGGGGTACTTGGAACATGGAAAATGTCTTGCCACTAGCAGAACTGCTATTGAAGGCAGGCACAGATTCTATAAACTTAGATTATATATTGTATATTCTACATGTTTGTGTTTTGCTTGGTGTAGCTGTACACACACACACACACATACACACCCACACACCTGTAACCCTGCTCTGTGGCGTCTTTCAGGCGTCTCTCCAGTTCAGCAGACTTGTGCTTGAAGTAGGTCATCACTCGTTCCTTCTGTTTACTTTGGAAGAGTGCGATCTGCAGGTAACAAGGGTTAATGTATATACTATTACAACGGTCATGTACGTTGTTGATGACCACTACTCTAAACTAAGTGGTCATTAATTGATAAGACACACAAACCTGTGTTATGTGCTCAAGCCGTGTTTGAATAAGTTTCATTGGGTCCTTGAAATACACTCCTTCCTGTGGCTTCATCTAAAAAACAACAATTGAACAGAAATGCGGGTTTTTGTAAAAGCATTAGGGCATTCTCTGTTTATTCTGTGCATTAGAAATTGTAGCTAGACCCACCGCATCTGTAATAGGCAGATAATTACACCCAGCTCCACACACGGTGCACTGTACTGTGGGGAAGGAGCAGATGTTAATGTTATATGTTATATATTTGAATCATGAATGTTGATAAGTAATCGAAGAGCACACAGGACAGACGTACTGGAGTTGATGCATCCCTCACAGCAGATATGACCACAACTGGAGACAAAGAACTTCTGCCCTTTTCTCTTGAAGCATCTGTTACAGTGGAACCAGTCCATTGTGGTCGTTTATCCCCCTGTAACCATAGATAGACTGACTACTGAATTCACGAACTTTGACTTAAAAGGTGAATTACGTTGGCCACTTCATGTGGCCGAAATGTGAATTGTGACAGAGTATGTCTCGCTGGTACCTGTCGTCGTGAGGACAATAAATCGTATTATTCAGTTGAGGGACACAAACGTAATCGCGTGGTTTATCGCGTTAGTTCGGCCTTCTTCCCGAGAACGACGACGCGTTTTCGCGCTCTTACAGAAGCCGCTCACTCTGACTCACACTGCTTGGAGTCAAATGTAATTGATTCTTTGTAATTGGTGTATACCAGTTACAAATGAGTCATGGTTATATTTGACATCTGCAACACGGCACAAGTGTCTTGACGCAAGTTTGTTTCTGAATATAGGGCGTATACGTCTGCAAGTCAATGCAATCCATACAAGTATATCGCACCGTCACATCGCCGCCATTTCGGGAGGATAGAAGCATTGGGATGTTAGTTATTATGTTGGTATGTTTTGTCAGTGTTTAGTAAATTATTTGTCGTTATGGGGAAACATTGATGTGCCACAGCGTTTCTCGTGTGACAAAAACGAAAGATCCCATGATGTATTCTGATGTACAAGCCAGGGAGGGTCTCATGGAGGACCCCCTGGTGGCCTGCTCCCTCATCGCCACAGAGACGATCAACCACCTGAAGCCCGCTGTGAGCTTTGGGAGGAGGTGAAGGCAGGAGACAGCACCCTCTACAATATTAACCTCCCTGTGAGGAGGGAGGAAGGAGAGGCTGAGAGACCTCTCAACCTGCTGGAGGAGCGTCTCCACTGGGAACACCAGGAGAGCAGGGAGGAGTTCCCCTCTCCATACAGCCGTTGAGTTCTGTACAACATGATACACAAGGCAAATAAGCATGTTGGAAATACGCATCATTCAGTTTTTATTTTGAAGTTGATTTTCGACCAGTTTTGTATCATCTTACCTTCTTGCCCCACTGGTATTAATTTTGCATTTGTGCTGCACTGCTCCCCAGAAACATAGAGAGCATTGGCAACAACCGCAGGCATTTTCACACGATATCCCCAATGCAGTTAGATAGAGATGAGGTTGAAGTGCCCCTTCAATGTGGACACCTAATATGCTATTGACATGGATGTCTAACATGTACATTTAACATGTTGGACCCCTTATAATGGACACCTGTGGATGTCTACCTGATTCATGTTATTGTATTCTATTAGATATTTCTATTTGTGTTAATACAAATTACATTTTCATTATTGTGTTGGACTCAATGAAGATGTAGAATGGAGTGTCAACGATTAATGTTTTGTTTTCATAAACGTGAGCAATGAGTAATACTTGCCTATTAAGTATGAGTAAAATAATAGCTGGCCAATAGATGGCGATCAAGTACACGTACAATAAGGCAGTTATCCATTCACCTTGTGGACAATAGACGGGCAATATTCGGTTAATATGTATCTAAGAAATGGTCCCTTTAAGTTTAAATGAAGACTACGATGTATATCCTTTTAAATGTGACCCCTTTTGCTTTACCATAGAGTTCCATACGGTGGCGCTAAAGAAGCGTGTAGAACCGCCCAACGACATGATAAATGATGCGAGTTATTCTGGCCCTGTTGGCTTTCCATACTGAGCGCCGTTGGACCGTCGAGGTCGGTCCGGATGACAGCCGAGCCTACGAGCCGAACAACACGTGTGGTCCCGTCCGCAGCACTGTAGTTACACCTTAGACACACGTCGACGTAGGATGCTGTCTGCCAAAACACCACCTGCTGTTTCTCGACGGCAGCTAGCGCGGTGTACACCTGACACCCCGTGGGGAAGTTGGTTTGTTTAGGCTCACAACATATGTCTGGCTTCACCGGTATCAGCCTGTTGTTGAACAAGTTTCTGAGCCTAGCCCTGTGCTAGCCGTCATGCGGGTTTAGTTCAACCGTATTGCCTTGGTTTTATAGGTGAAGTAGTTTCCCTACAGCTGGATATTTGCATCGCAGGTAGCAGTATTGTCGTGGAAAGCTCGACTCCCTGCACACGGACCCGACCAAGCCAGGTAAATTATTTGAATACGCTGGACAAGCTGTACACTTCATGTTTACTAACTGGTAACGCTGTTGTCACCCTGCTGGGGCTGAAATTATGGACCATATGTTGCTAACACTATCCATCAACTCTTATGTTCCCTGTTTCATAACTTTCGTGTTTATGGTTGAACACTGCATATGCAAATGTGTACATGCTTTATTTGACTGTCGAACGAGAGTTTTAGGGTCTTGTGACAATTCAACCTAACTGCTCCGTCCCAACCTTTGGGCAGGGCAGATTTCAGGACTGCGCTGCTGCTCTGCGTTTGTTTGTGGATGATGTGGTCACTGGCTGTCATCAGACCCGGAGCTGGTGATGTCACCTTAGCTGGCTTTACAAAAGACTTTTTGTTCCTGAATGTCGAGCTGGAAGGCAGAGCCTGTTTAACCACAAACACTATTGTACCATCTCTGCTTCTCCAGTGGTTAAAGCAATAAAAGACGTACAAACATTTACTGTCTGATATTTGTGCTGTGTTTTTAGTTCGTCAAGCCCCGGGAAGTGGGCGAAGAGGATCCATGTAGAGGTGTCTTTCTTGGGGTTGTTTGATTTCAATCAGTGCCTCTCGACCCTCCCACCTGACCGGTACTTCCTCTACCTGCCCGTGTTTCCAGCCCACCGGTGGACCAGGTCATGGCTGCGGACAAGAATAAAGCTTCTCCCCCGCTGGCCCTCCATAAGGTGATCATGGTGGGCAGTGGAGGAGTGGGCAAGTCTGCACTCACACTGCAGTTCATGTATGACGAGGTGAGTTTATGTTTAAGCTGCTTCGGCCCATGCCGGTTTCCCGGGGAAATGATTTGCTGTTGAGTAATTTAGCAAACAATTATCGAAAGGGACTTGCAGAGAATTGTTTTAAGTGAGTGGGTTGGGGTTATGCTTCTTGCTCAGGGATGCGTACAGGTGTACTGCGGTCATTGGGGTTCAAACACAGAACCTTTCGGCTGGAAGTGGAACACCTAAACAACTCCCTAGACTATCCTGCTGTTGTCACAGTGGTGGGAACTGCTGCTAGCATTCAGCCCTTTCTGTGGTTATGACTAAGCTATCTAGATACAGATAAGCGGTAGATTGACACAAACAGTAGACCTGTCTATAGTCACGGTGTATTGGTTAAAACTATTAAGACTCTTGTCGGTGGACATATTTTGCTGTGTCCTGGCCAGAGGCCTGCACTACAAAGCAGGATTTGGGGTTATCGAGGTAACTTCAGGATTAACTCTGGGTTTCCTGTGTCACGACGGTGGTTAACTATTAATCAGGGAACGTCAGCAGGTTATGTTCAAGATAACAGATCGACACATAAAAGCACCGCCTACCAACCAATCAATTCTCATGAAAGGTTTTGTCACCCTTCCAAGAAGATCCGATTGGACGTCAGTGTGTGAATAGTGAGGGGGTATCTAAAAAAATATCTTTATTTGCTCCCAAGACTGTTTAACAGTCTTAAGAATATGGCCAAAATAGTCATACATGCCATAAGAATACATAATCAGCACATTCATTTCATGGAATACACAATCGGAATTAGTCAGATCTATGTATTGATAAACTTTTAACTTAATTATCATTCACACAGCCTGCAATTTTTTGCCAGATTTCCTTCTTGCCTTTGGTAGCAGCAACTGTGTTGCTTTTAGCCTGGATTATATTTTTAAATTCTTCATATTTGTTTAATATTAGTTTGCCCATCTTGGGTAAAATATGCAGCTTCAGTAGCTTGTCCATGTTCGTGATTGGTCATATATTGCAAACGCCACACCTTGTTATGTTAATGTGCTCATAGCTAGATTGGGAAAACCTGGTTGAGTTAACGAGGTGATAACCACCGTCGTGACACTGCTTGTGTGTGATCGTGTTTGTTATGTTTAGTGAAGTCAGCTAACGAAGAGATCCTAGGTATGTTGAGCTCGGGTCGTAGTATAGGCCTCTGTAGACCAACAGACATGGCATGTGGACAGACAGACAGACAAGTGTACAGACAGACATATTAGCATATAGACAGGCAGACTAGTAGACAAACACCTATGCAGAGACAGACTAGCCTACAGTCCCAGTCTCATCTCTCCTGTGTGTGTGTGTGCACCAGTTTGTGGAGGACTATGAGCCCACCAAGGCGGACAGCTACAGGAAGAAGGTGGTGGTGGACGGGCAGGAGGTACAGGTGGACATCCTGGACACGGCGGGCCAGGAGGACTACGCCGCCATCAGGGACAACTACTTCCGCAGCGGGGAGGGCTTCCTGTGCGTGTTCTCCATCACCGAGCCAGAGTCGCTCGCGGCAGCCGCAGACTTCAGGTACAGCCATAAGGAATGTTCAGTGACAGACTGAATTTGTGTGTAGACTGACGAGACACACTTCCACGTCCGTTTTATTTTGTAAATGCATGTTTTCAAATGTTCAATAGCGACAAAGCAAAATGGTTTCGCCCTGTAATATCTCCTATGCAACTGAAACAAAAGTATTTGGACCACACCCCTCATGAAAAGGCATCAGGTTAACTCCACACCAAAAGGTTCTCGGTTTGAACCCTGATGTCACCCGCCAGTCTACCCTAACCCCCATCTATTCTTTAATGACTTATCTAAAATAACACTGCATGTCACCTTGGGTGAAAGCGCCTGCTAAATGACAACATAGTAACGTCAGAGTGTGCTGGTCAGGGAGCAGATCGTGCGTGTGAAGGAGGACGGCCAGGTACCGTTCATCCTGGTGGGGAACAAGTCTGACCTGGAGGAGCGGAGGCAGATCAGCACCGAGGAGGCCAGGGCCCGCGGGGAGCAGTGGGGGGTCGGCTACGTGGAGACTTCTGCCAAGACCCGGGCTAACGTGGACAAGGTAGGAGCACTCTCCCAAGCACTGGGTCTTATTGATGCCTGGTTATGTTTGAGCTGTTGTGTATGGCAGTGTGTGGGTATGTTAATATGAATTTATGATTTGTATATGCATGTATAACGGCGTGCAATAAAAAATCCAATCCATGGTTAATAACACTGGGAATGTTTATAATGAGAACTATCAGGCTTCACAGAAGCTCAGACAATTAAAGAGCTGTAGCCTATTTACTAACGTTAAGTAAAAAGAAAATGAAAATAACTAATAAATAACATTTCTATTCCTGCACAAAATATATAAGCACATTCGATTACCCATTTTCAAAATCTTTCTCCAGGCCTTCTCTCAAATGCAGTCTGAAAGTGGGTGGGAACCCTGTGTAAACACATTTATTCACAAATACCTGGTCTATACCAAACTGGTCCTGCGTCCTATTAATCCATGGTCCTAATTCACTGGTTGACTTCCCTGCAGGCGTTTTTTGACCTCCTGCGTGAGATCCGCGGTCGGAAGATGGAGGACGGAAAAGAGAAGGGGGGGAAGAAAAAGAAGAAGAGTCTGCTCCAGAGGATACGAGACCGTTGCTGCTGCCGGGCGCACTCTGGGTGAGGAGGAGGGGGCCACGTCTCACACACACAGCCTCTGTCTGTCTCAACCCCCCACCTCCTCCTCTTCCTCCGTGCCAGTAGAGAACCACAGACTGGACCAAGCCACTCTGTAGGCTATGACTGTAGCCAGAGCCAACAGGTCAAAGACTCAAATGTTCCCATTGTACCTGTGGAGGACAGGAGCTTGTGTGGCGGCGAGTAGGTTTGCTTTTCTGGGTTTGTTGTTAATTCAGCTGAATGTTTTAAAAAAATAAAAGGCACCATAAGTGATTTTACTTTGAAATGTTAATCATTTGAAGCTAAACCGCAACAGCAACTTACTGAGGGCTGCATGACTGTCACCTTACATGTCTGTGAAGAAGTGTCAAAATAGTTGTGGTACATATTAATACAGGCTGATAACAGGTTGCTATGAGAAATTGATGTAGGCTCTTAATGGAAATTGTGCTTGTCAGTCTTTAAAAACCTACTTATTTTAAGTGTATTGTAAATTTGATGTTTGTCTCTGTGCTCAACTGTCAAATTAAAGCCATATTTACACTAAGTTATGGTATAATTTTCTTAATCCCATATCAAACAAGTCTAGTTCAACATGCCCTCTAGCACACCCTGTTGGCTGTAGTTCTCCTTACACCCAATCCTAGGAGCATTAATATATCTTAGCAATAACTAAATCATAGCTTTAACAAGCAAAAGATGCAAATAGTTTGCCGTCGTCAATCCATCCTGAGTAACAACTGGCTTCTGGATGATGTTTGCTAAATCACAAAAGATTGAAAACACCTGCACATACAATTGGATTATTTCTGCTGTTCTCTTCCGTGTCTATTGGCCAGAATGTCAGACAGGCAAATGAGAACACTGAGATATGTAATTTGGCTGAACAGACCCTTTCAAATAACGACTGAAGTTTGATATGAAGGGATAACCACCAGCAACTACAGCCTGAAATGTAATATGCATTAAGATGTTGATGAGGCCTGGATATGTTTAGGATTTCATAATTCTATCACAGCTCGTTACTTCCCTGACATACATCACTGCCGTGGTGCCGTTACTCCATTTCCGACTTTAAATGTCTCCATTTCGACATTTTAAGTCGACGCTGATACCATGCAAACATACTGCTTTTGCCGGGTTTTAAGCGTGGAGCGAAGTAAAAACAAACCGATGAATGAATGCCTTTAACGCAGAGTGCTGTTCGGATTTCAAAGTAAATTCGTTATTACATCCATATATGGCTATGATTACACCTCCTTGGTTCCGGCGCACAGCTTGACAACAGCATTAGTCCCGCCCATGGCGTTGATGGGCTAAGTCCCTGGTGGTGCTCATTGGATAATCGCTTTTTTAACCGAGAAACTGCTGTGCGTGTTAGACACGCCCCCATTACATTTTGTTCATTTTGACAAATTAAATCGATTGCTTCAATTTAATTCAGTAGAAATAATTAAATGGAAATCACATAACAAACGTTTTAATTTCTAAAAATACTTTTACATGCTTTAAATTCATTCATCAAATTGGTTAAAAATGGTTGTAAAACACTAACAATAGTCCATAAAATAATACAGATTCAGTTACATTTAACATTTCAAAAGTCTTTTAAGAAATGTACACAATTGTGTATCGCTTTGAATTGAATTTCCTATGTACAGTTACATAATGGAGCCAACGTATTTATGACATCTTGTAGTAAATACATTCCCTGGGATTTAATTTGACTTTTTCAGCTGTCAGATGATAAAAACGCTGTTTTTGAGTTCACGGAGAACCAACTTTGAATATCACAATACCTGAGAAAAGGTAACATATACGCTGGTGATTTTTCCAATCTGCAAAATAAAAAATAAAAACGTTCCTTATTTAAATTCATGACGGAAACGCACGTCAGCTTCGCCCTACTCTCCCATCGCAATCCAACATTGTCCTTAGAAATATCTCGTCGTTTTGCCCGTGTGGAAAGCATTGGGCGTACTGCACTTGGCCTCTGTGTGTGTAACCTCCACTGGCGTTAGGCTAGCCCATGGGTCCTGTACCATGGACGGGCTGTAATACTTCTCCACTCCGCCACCGCCCCTCTCCCTGACAAACGGGGTCGATGTCTGCGGTGAACCCTTTAAAGAAAGATTAATTCGGTAAAATATGAAAAAGGACGACGTTTGCCCAGCATGTAAAACACGACTCATTCATATACAATTTACGCCAACCAAAGCAATGTGAACATGCCCACCAAACACCCTCGACTATCACGCGTGTCCGTTTACCTGGAAGCCCCGGCGATACGGGGAAGGAGTGTGCGCTTGGTACGGAGACCGGTGTCTATGCGACGGCCCCCCGCGGCCGTTCCCGTCCTGTCTGCGCGGTGTACGCACGGGCGGTGACGCGTTACCATAATACCCCTCGTTCGGCCCAAAGCTCCTGTTATTGTTACCGAAATCTCTCGGAAAATTGGGAGAACCCCCGTAGTTTCCAAACCGGGGTCCCGCAGAGGGGGAGCGACCACCGCGGTACCCCCATGTGGGTGAGCAAAACCTTCCCCTGCCGCCGCCGCCGTTGTTGTTGTCCGGTGTGGGGCTCCGGAAACCCCCGAATGGTGGCGTCGTTCCTCCCGGGCTGGGATGCCTCGTGTTACCTCGTTGCATCTTAAACTGTTATAGAACAGGGAGTTGATAGTTTGACCTGTTTACGCTCCCAACTATCTCAAACGAAGCACGTTGACTACCTGAGAGACTCCCGCCTCTGTTGTTATTTAGTATTAAACCGGAACCGGATTCTTGTCCAAGCGCCGTTGTTTCGGTCCGCCCTCTTGCCGCTGCACTGCCACCCAGCGGTTACAATTACATTTACAATTACAAAGTAATAATATTCATGTTAATTGAGAAATATAGACATCCACAGTGTTTACGTTACTTAGGTTTATTCTGAAATAATTTGACTCGTCGACGTTCTTAACGTCGCATGAATGAGATATGTTTCTAAATCATAATTCTAATGCTTTACAAACGAACTTGTGTATGAAATGGTTGCTAGATGCTGTGGCCGTAGTATCGGTCCATTTGTAGGAAGATCAACTGGCGAAGTGATGGACTGGAGGAACAAAGACGAAGGTCTTCGCTCATCAGACGTACATTAACACGTGCCATTGTACTTCCAGGTGTCCTGTGTTCGTTTGCTTTGCATACCAATAGGTTCAACTGAAACTTTAAATGACTTTTAAAGTGTGGTGAGAGAGTGTGATGCTTTGTTATTAGAAAGGATACACTGCCAACGCCAAAATGTTCTTTAATGTAGTTACTTATGCAAAGCAACATGTCATGTTCTAACTCACAATACAATGCACAATAACATGTAATCAAATCAATCCTGATGAAGGACTATATTTGCAAACAGCAAAATATACTACATTCATGTCATTATCAACATCCAGATGTGTTGTTGCTGTACCAAAACCCTGATAAAACCATTTGAGACTACCTCAACTTAATCACAGTACCAAAATCGTGGTACGGTTACTATGACAGCAGTTTTGTGACTTTGTGACGCATCAAATCCTATGAATATGATAAAGGAGTATTTGAGTATGTGAATACAGCAGGGTTGGCGTATAAGAAGTAACATGACTAGAATCTAGTCATGTATGATAGCATTACATCACATTATCTCATGTAATATAGAGACAGGGTAGTGTAGTGGCTAAGGTGTTCGACTCCCAGCTGAAACGCCCCGGGTTCGATACACCATACCCACAGTCTACCTGTAGGCATCCTTGAACTGATCTAACCCCCTACCTGCTCTTTACTGATGTGTATCTGAATTCACTGTGAGTCGCTTTGGGCAACAACATCTGCTAAATGACTTAATAGAGAACGGTAAATATAAAAGGCATGTGAACGGGCCGACACATGGTTCATATTCTCGTTCGACCTACTAAAGCTATTCCCAGCATTCCCCCCAAAAGCTCCCTGCTGAACTAAGCTTCATCCCGGAGTAAATAAACACAGCTAGAGAACATTAGGTTGGCCTCTCCCCCCTCGTTTTGTTGCCTAATTAGTAAGGAAGAGTTGGCTGGCCTATTTAGAGCCCAGGACATGGGCTGCTAGGTCAGCTAGCGAGAAGTGGCGTCGCTGTGCGCTACACTGGAGCTTGACTTAACACAAGGCCCTGTGCGGTGCCCCACCACGCTACAACCCAGCGGCCCCGGGGCCCATGTGCCCACCTCGAAGGCGGAGACTTTGTTTATTTAAAGCCGTATGTTTCAGCACTTCCTCCACCACCACCACCACCACCACCACCACCAGATTCATGCTCTGATTGCTGACTGAATCCATCTGGCTTTGTGCTTTGCTGACCCTGTTCCCTTCGAGAGGGCCCGGCCCCCGAGAGTTGGCTGATTGTCCTTCTCTGGATAGAGTAGCTTGATGTTGTCCATTTGGGGCTACTTTTTAAATACCCGTGATGACTCATCGTCCACTCTCTTTGAAGGTCTCCATTGGATCACTCTCTGGAATTCTGTTCATCAGAATTCATCAGAACTGTTTCTGTGTTCTACGTTCATTGTTTATTCTTTCTTCATTCATGCATTCCAACACAAAGTCTAGAACCTAGATACAAAGTGTAGCCTGATTATTCTTGTCCAGCTTTTTAAAACAACATATCCTGGCCTAATTAACCCTCTATTATTCAGGCCAAACAACTTCAGATACATCTGTGCTCAGAATATTAATATTCCAACTTGTTTTTAATGTTGTGGCATGAATTCCTAAGTGTTCCCATCTTGATTACAATCGAGATCTAATCACACACATCCCCGTGGAAACGTTGATACAGAATAACAACACTTTTGCTGCAACATTGAATAAACAATGGACAATTCATTACCTAGTTTCGTGCAGATGTGTGTCGGGGCTTTAGGATGACAACACACTATTTCCATTCTTCAGTACTTTCCATCAGTGTGTCAAGTTTCATTAGTCATTGTGAATGTTATATTGTTGAGTTCCACTAGAGAGCAGCAGAAAGAAGAATATTTCTGTGTGAGTTGAGAAATTAGAATCAGTTCTAATGATAATTCAAAAGCTCCCCCGGTCATGATGGAAACAGGGAATGTATTTCGATATTTCAGTTTTATTTGTTCAACAGCAAATAACTAAGGCTCTGCTTCAAAAGGGAGTAGATTTGATAGATTCAGATCTTATTTGGATCTTATTTGAGTTAATGTACAATTCTATAATAATATATAGGCCTACTGGGCAGAAATGTAAGGTCTATGTATGGGATATCAGTACATTTAAATGTGGTGTGCAACAAGGTTGTGTTCTCAGTCTCATGTCTTTTCTCATGTCACCAAGGGAGACCCTTATAGAGACCAATAACCCTAACAATCCCTTAAAAAATCAACACAAATTCTCACTGATTGTTTAATACAGAAAACAAGCAGACACTGTAGTGCATATACTGTATGTTTTCTGTAGTAACCTGAGTTTGACTTTGAGGTTGAGTTTTGTAGAACAAAGTTTGATTTAGGTCTACCACTCTCTTGCCACTTAACGAGTAACACTTAATGCACACCTAATGTACTATTAGATAATTGCCCAAAACACAAAATAATTAAAATGTTTGTAATTAAAAATGTTTGTGCTTTCTGCCATTGTGTTCTAATGAATTGTAACGTTAGACTAAATTTGTGGGGGCATGCTTAAATTCCTTAACACAAAGGTTTTCCAAGCTGGAAGCTATTAAAAGAAAGACAACACATTAGCAGACATTATGTAATAGGACACAAGCTTCAGGGAGTCGGCTGTGAACTGAGCATCCAAGACAATAACTCCTTTTTGTCATGAGAACTTTGCTTTGAGCCTATGTTGTAACAAAGCACCTGACTGGCATGGTTGATATACCATCACCCCACAGCCTCCTTCTCTCAACCAGAAAGGTCCAATCGCCAGTCAAGTGATTATTAGTGCTTCCATATTTTGTTCTGTGGTCAGTGGATGGCTACAGGTATTCGGCAGCCATGGGCGATCAAACCAAGAACTTTTCCCCTGAGAGTCCAAAGCTTCAGATTCAGTCCAACTGAAGTCTACAGTCTACAGTCTAACCCTAACCCTAAAACTGTAATTGGGAAAATTGCCTCACTGTTATAGTTTGGTGTTTAAAAAAAAACTTACAAGACTCATTGATTACAATTATGTAACAGACAGGAGTTGTCGGTTTTTACTAGCCTTTGGAGCAGTTGGAGCCCCTGAAGAAACGTTTGGTTGTATGGATGCCACGAAACTGAAACAAGGCCAAGCGGCGATGACTAGTAAACAGAGAAGTCCTTGTAGGGCGTTTTATTTTGATTTCCTCTGAAATACATTAAGACATCACACCAGGAGGCTGTAGCTAAGCACTGGCGCGGCGTTGGCGAGTTCTTGTCAAGCCGGTGTAAATTTAGAAGGTTCATCTGTGTCCACCTACTAACACGTTTTACAACTTCCCACCTCTGTGACTTCAGCTCTGACTCAGACCCCCCCCC
>OMKP01023758.1:9341-21392 GCA_900302375.1 Bathygadus melanobranchus
CATCACTGCCCCCCCCCCCCCCCCACACCCCCCCCCACACACACACACACACAAACACATCCCATACCCTATACACACACACACACAACCCCCTCGCCAGCACTGTAATCGCTAACAGACGTTAATCAGTTACATGCTAACAGGAAGTGATGTATGTACCTCCAGGGACGCCTCAACCAATCACAGTAGTCTCCTAGCGACCTCGCAGGCATGCCTACGGTCTACATACATGCACGTCTAATGTACGTGCACGGCAGTCAGGTGACCGACACTAACGCCACTCGTCCTAAAGACGACCTTTAGCTCGGTAGGGAGGGGTCCCTAATGCCAACCCTGGAGGTGATGAACACACACAGATGTGTGTGTGTGTGTGTGCTGTTTGGCGTCATGCCAACCTGCCAGGCCTCGGGGTTGTCTCGGTGGCTATGGTTACCGGGAAGAAGGCGTCCACATCAAACACAGCTCTGATGGATTAGCTCAGGATGCTACGCAGGAAGCATTGCGATGCATTCGGTATACGCACACATGCTACTAAACACACTGAGATTAGCAGCTCTGGCTAACACCCCTGGTTACTCTATTCAGTTGCTATCGTCCTAGCTAACCCCTGCACCCTCTATTCAGCTCCTAGCATCCTAGCTAACACCCTGCATCCTCTATTCAGCTCCTAGCATCCTAGCTAACACCCTGCATCCTCTATTTAGGTCCTAGTGACATAGCGAACACCCTGTATTCTCTATTTAGGTTCTAACATCCGAGCTAACAACCTTGCATCCTCTATTTAGATCCTAATATCCTAGCTAACACCCCACATCCTCTATTCAGATTTTAGTGTCCTAGCTAACACCCTGCATCCTCATTTCAGCTCCTAGCATTCTACCTAACACCCTGCATCCTCGATTCAGCTCTTAGCATTCTATCTAACACCCTATATTCTCTATTTAGGTCCTAGCATCCTAGCTAACCCTGGTTACTGTCTACAACTCCTTGCGTTGCAGCTAATGCCTGGTTAATGTTTAGCAGTTCTGTTGATGAAAACAGTTCACCATGACCAGACTTCCCGCCACTGGGGCCTGCGCAGGTAATGCTGAACCTTTTCATTACTATTTAGACATTGAGACAGGTCATTAAGGAGCAGGTAGGGGTTAGACAGTACAGAGACAGGTCATTAAGGGAGCAGGTAGAGGTTAGGGGGCATGCGGACATTGGGGATCGAACCTAGAACCTTTTGGCCAGGAGTCAAAAGAAGGTGTCTAGTAAAGAAGATGTCTAGGTAAGGTTTTCCACTCCCAGTCAAAAGGTTCTGGGTTCAAACCCCAATGTAGCTGTCCTGTCCTGTTCATACACAAAGGGCGGTGTCAGCCATTTGAGGTCACAGCCAGCTGATCAGGAGCAGTTAGGGTTTGATGTCTTGCTCAGGGACACATCCACACTTAGCAAGGAGGAGCTGGAGATCTAACCAGCAACCTTCCGGTTGTCAGACAACCCGCCCTACCTCCTGAGCCTCAGTGGCTCAGGAGGTAGGGCCCCCAATATCAGTTATTGGGGTCGCGGGAGGTCAGGGGGGATATGATGAGCAGCTTAACACACGGGGAGGTGGGGGGTGTGGAGTCCATCACGCAGGCCATGAATGATTCAGGTCGACCCTGCTCTTCACCTGAAACCTGGAAACTTTTTAATGTCCTGACAACAGAGAGCTCTCAGCAGGGGGCATAAACACCCCTCATCCAGAGAGAGAGAGAGAGAAAGAGAAAGAGAGAAAGAGAGAGAGATGAAGAGACAAAGAGAGAGATAGAAAGAGAGAAACAGAGAGAAAGAGAAAGACAGAAAGAGAAAGACAGACAGAGAGACAGAGAGAGACAGGGAGAGACAGGCAGAGACAGACAGCGAGAGTGACAGGGAGTGACAAAGAGAGCGAGAGACAGAATGCGGTAACAGAGGACCTCACAACAACAGTCGAGTCTCCAAGGGTTCCCGCTAACAATCACAGAGTTGGAAACGAAGGAGAGCTTAGCTTACATCTAAAGATCTTTATCTAAAGATCTTAGTTACCCCCGACCCCCCTCACCCCAGGCCTCTAGACCCCCCACCGGCCCAACATGAAAGGGAATGAACCTTACAAACACACATGACATGAGGGAGATATAACATATTTGGTTCTAACACGGTTAGAGAGTACTAACACACTGCCAGGTTTAGAGGTTTGATTTCCCCTGGTAGAGCATGGCATTAAAACGGCCAGGGTTAGGGGTTCCATTCCCTGTCTAGCTCAACTGGCAGAGCAAGGCTTTAACACTGCCAGGCTTAGCGGTTCGATTCCCACTTGTAGAGCAAGGAGCTAACACTGGGGGAAAAAATAGATTTTTCAGCCAATCAGGTGCCTCTTGACCTGGTCTGACATTCCCATTGCTATGGTTACGGCAGTGCAGCGGGGGCTTAGTAGTGGTGGGACAATGAGCCAGACAGGAACCTGAACATGGAACACGAACACGGACAGGTCATCTGAGAAGTCAGGGTGGTGCCCTCCTGCTATTGTCCTCTGAGCTGTCATCACACACACATGCACACGCACGCATGCTACACGAGCACGCACACACACACATCCTCACCCCATGCTGCCTAAGGACGGAAAGTGCACAAGGATAGAAATTACATTTGTCTTCGGAGCTGCTCGTTTGTCACACACACACACACACACACACACACACACACACACACACACACACACACACACACACACTTCAGTTGATGAAGGGAAAACTACCGACATAATTATACCTAATCAGGTAGGCCTGTATACACGCAGGGACCTCCCACTTAACATCTCTGTGCCTGTATGACGTCAGACCCCACCAATATCTCACACCTCAGATCCCCTACCTGCCTCTCCTTGTGTCAGTAGACACGTTGGGGGAAGTGCGTGGGCGGTCTCACCTTCGAAACCCCGTCCTCGTTAGTCTGGATTTTGCGGCGGAGCTGCATCAGCTGCCACATGTCATTCACCGGCGTGGCCGAGGCGGTATTCCGCTCCAACAGCTCGGTACCGGAGGGCAGGTTCTCCACCAGGGCGATCTGCTTCTCGATCTGCCGTAGCTTGTCCTCCAGGTCCTGGTATCGCGGACCGGACCGGTTCTTCTCCTGGGGGGGAGCCGTCATGGTCTGGCCCGCACAGTCCTCCTCTCTGGTCCACTTGATGCTCACGGTTTGGATTTTCAGGTGGTCCAGAATCCCGTGGAGCAGAGTGCGTAGAGCGTTAAAGTTGACCACGCCGGGTTCCGGTGTGCCGATGGATAAGTCCACCAAGTTGGATAAACTAATATCCACCGACGACATCCTTTTCTTTGTTGCCTGTGTCTCAATTTAGAAACACATGATAGAATTGTAGCCTGCACACAAAGTCCGGTTCAGCGCCCACCTGACTTGAGGAAAACCAAGTAGATAAAAAACATGTCCAATATCAAGACGAATGAAGGTAGGCCTGCCGGTGTTCCTGCGTGTCACCTTTTCGACCTTTTTCAAAGTAAAACACGACACTCCAATCCCAAGGGTTATGTGTGGTGTGGACGTCGTCACCGTTGTTTCCGCCTCATTGCGTCTGGTGTTCAGGATCTTCGAGTATCTATATGGTCGTCCACGGCGACCGTGGAACACAGCGTGGTCAAACCAAAGCAAACCCCGTCCCTGTCACGCTCCGCGGTCGGTCTGCTCGCGGCTCCCCCCCGTCGCATCCCACGTGTTGACTCCGGAGCGTCCGGGGTCGCTAGGCAACGAGAGGCAACGGCGCCGCACCAAATCCTCCCCTTTAATCCCCCCCCTTCGTCAGTCGATACCATCAAAGTAGCCGATTGTTTTTGATCTTATAATTTCTGAGTTGCGTACATTGTTACTTAACATAAGCCCATGTAACGTTAAAAAGATGATGACACTTAAGTAACGTTTCCTCAATGGAAACATTGATGATAAAAACCAGCCAGACAGAAAATCATTTTTTAATTACTAGTTTCAAGTATAAAATAATGTCCAGATAGGCTACATGAAGGTACATTTCCCTTAACATCCAAGTAAATTACAAACAAACAGTAACGCCCCCAACGCCATCCCATAATATCTCTGTTCTCCAGATAATCAGCAAACAGAGGAGTCATCCTCAGAAAAACACAAACAGCATTCATGACACAATGCATTGTCAGTTGTGTTTGAGTTCCCATGTTGTGTATGCGTGGCGATTTATTTGCCAATAAAATGTCAATAAACAAGAACAAAATGAAAATTAGTTGAAGTGAATATCTTGCGGTGAATGAAATTGAAATAACCCGTTAACAAACACAGTTGTGTCATCTCATCTCTAAAACCCGTAGCCTCCCAGGCTAATTAAAAAAGAAAATTGGCTGAAATCGGCTCATTGTGAATCGGCCAATCACACAGATCTGAGCAGGACAAGGCACCCTGAAAGGGACACACCGCCAATGTTCAACCGGCTTTGTATCATTTGAATGTGGGTTGTATATGCAGATGAACAATGTTTACCTCTCCTCCATGTTCCCTGCACCCTGATCTCCCCACTATTTCTTCCCCGTCGTCTTACCCCAACTCAGTCATCAACTCTGTGTCAAACGAACGCCATTGGGGTAAGATTTAGCATCTGCGCTGAGCTGCGCCCCAGAGACAGCAGAGAGCATCAACTGCAGGTGTTGTCCTTTAAACAACAATGTTCGACGAGTTGAAATGCCTCCTTTTTACATTTTATTTAGTTTCCCTTTTCCAACACAGCCGTGTTCTCTCTAGTTCCTTCCGCAGTAGGAACCATATGCCCCAACACCTAATGTCATGTGACTTGAAGAGGTGCCACGTCAGCATTCAAGATGGCTGCCGCCGTCGACACCAGACTAATGATGAGAATGCAAAAGTACCCTGGGCTAATAGTGTTCATGTGTGTTTACAGTGCATCATGTTGTTCTGGATCAAACATGGCTGAACATGTTATTATACGTGACCATAAAGAAAGAGGAGGAGGAGGAGAAGAATGATGAGTGTTTTTCCGTAGACTCAACCGGTTCCGTCAAAAAGAAAAATGTGCCGGTTTTAACGGGTCAGTCCATCGAGCCTGCAGTTCTACCAAAGACATGCTGCGAAGGCAAGACGCAGAGGGGAGAGGGTGAGGGAGGGTCAGAGAGGGAGTCAGTGTCTTCCCCGGACGACGTGGTCGTACCGAGGAGCAGGGAGTGGCGGACGCCATCACCACTTCTACCGCCTCCTCCTGCTCCTCCACCTCCTCCTGGCCGGCGTCAGATGCTGTTGTAGTCAGAGTCACGCCGCTTGGCGACCACGACCCACTCAGCGACGAAGAAGGAGATCGTCCCCAGGAAGCCGGTGACCACGAGGAGGAGCAGCTGCCAGGGGAGCTGGAGATAGTTGCTGTAGGAAAAGGCGATCGCTGCCATGATGGACTGAGGAGAGACAGGACTAGTATTAATAACCATTACTAACCAGTAATAACCAGTACTAAGTATTACTAACTATAATTACCATTACTAACCCTTACAAACTACAATTACTACTACTAACCATTACGAACTATAATTACTAACTAGAGTGATGCTGTAGTAGACTGCTATCGCTGCTGGACTGAAGAGAGACACAGTTTTATGACAAACCAGGACTGCCAGTATTACCAGGATAGCTGCAACTCTCAGTGAGTGAGCGAGTACCTGTATGAACTTGAAGACAGCGAAGGCGGGAGCACTGTCCTCCTTGAACAGGAAGCCTACGATGCTGAGAAGCTGAGTGTTGAAGCAGCTGTCTCCCAAACCCAGCAGGAAGCTGCAGAACAGAGCCACGCCCACACTGCGCGCGCACGCACACACACACACACACACACACACACACACACCGTCAGCAATATATTGTTGTTTCACTCTGACGAGAAATATAGTTATTGTAAGTCGCTTTGGACAGAAGCCGCTGTCAAATGCCCTAAATGTGTAGGTCTCTACTGGTCTGGTACCTGGGTGTGATGTAGGCCTGTAAGCCTACAGGTCTGTAGGTCTCTACTGGTCTGGTACCTGCGTGTGATGTAGGCCTGTAAGCCTACAGGTCTGTGTAGGTCTCTACTGGTCTGGTACCTGGGTGTGATGTAGGCCTGTAAGCCTACAGGTCTGTAGGTCTCTACTGGTCTGGTACCTGGGTGTGATGTAGGCCTGTAAGCCTACAGGTCTGTGTAGGTCTCTACTGGTCTGGTACCTGGGTGTGATGTAGGCCTGTAAGCCTACAGGTCTGTGTAGGTCTCTACTGGTCTGGTACCTGGGTGTGATGTAGGCCTGTAAGCCTACAGGTCTGTGTAGGTCTCTACTGGTCTGGTACCTGGGTTGTGATGTAGGCTTGTAAGCCTACAGGTCTGTGTAGGTCTCTACTGGTCTGCTACCTGCGATGTAGGACTCTAGAAGACTACCTAGTTGGGTGTTATGTAGGACTTTAGAGGACAACCTACTTGGGTGTGATGTAGGCCTGCACGTCTGTGCCCTCCTCCGGGGCCTGGGGGGCATTCGGGGAGATGTTGAGGAAGATGAGGTAAAACGCCAGGTAATGTATGAGCAGACCCAGGAGCACCACGGGGTTCCTGCCCAGGCGGTTACCCCTGTTCAGGATGCCAAAGGCGCCCCCTCCTGGACACAAACAGGAAAAACAATACAGACATACAGTCAGGACATTTTCTATATTAAATGTTTTACTCTATTTTTGTGTTTCTATTCGTGCACATATTTTATTTTCTATTCTGTATTCTGTATCTCTTAGTGACAGCTTAGTTATCTTGATGTCCTCCTCCATGTCAAAGCTTTCCTTCGTCAAACTTGTTATGATTCGTTTGTTATGATGGTTTCCCTTTCTAATCATATTCTCAATGTTTTTTTCCATGCATTCTTCTTGGAAGAAGGTGAGGCTACATTTACATTTACATCTAGGGCATTTGGCAGACGCTCACATAGCCAGACCTGTCTCCACACTTTTGTTTTAGCACTGTGGCAGCACTGGAGACAGGTCTGGCTGAATGCATTAACATTCTTGGATAGGGGAAAAACATCTTGTTTATATTTCTTTAAACCAATCACAATCGTCTTCGGTGGCACTAAGCACAGGATGCATAGCATAGCTGACCATGACATAAGTGTCACAAGCTTCTGAAACTAAGCACAGTAAAGGTCAGTATAGCTACACTAGCCTACACAGAGCCTTTGTCCCTACACTAAACATACTCACGATCTCTCCTACCTACCAGGATCTCTCCTACCTACCCGGATCTCTCCTACCTACCCAGGATCTCCCCCACTCCGATGAGGATGCCTGAGATTCCGATCAGGCCTTTAGCATCGGGAATGAAGTGCGACATGGCGCCAATGCAGGTTCCGTACACGCCGCTGTAGAATGTCAGCTCCAAACCTGGCAAGCAGAGAACCCAAACCATTACATCACCGTTTCCAACCTGTTGGGCAACAGTAGCTCAGAGGGTAGAGCAGTTGTCTGGCAACCAGAAGGTTGCTGGTTCGATACACAGCTCCGCCTAGCTAATTGTCGAGGTGTCCCTGAGCAAGACAACTAACCCTCCTAACTGCTCCCGACAAGCTGGTTGTTGCCTTGCATGGTTGACACCACCGTCTGTGTATGAATGGGTGAATGTGAGGCAAATGTAAAGCGCTTTGGATAAAAGCGCTATATAATTGCAGTCCATTTTACCTGTTGAAGTTAAATAGAATTTCTATGGACTGCTTACATCAGTTCTAGACACCGGTGTAGTACAGCATCCCACGAGCCACAATATGAAGACCAGGTAAACTCTGACACCTGACAGTTTACCTGGTGAGACAAAGTGCTCACCTGTGTACGCGATGGGCAAGCTCAGTAGCAGCATCTCCTTGGTAACGGACAGCTTACAGGCCTTTACTGCAATGAGACGACAGGAACGTTAAGAACCACAGGGTGGGGTGAGAGGTCAGAGAGGGACAATGAGGGGGTGAGGGAAGGAGTTGGGAGGAGATGAGGAGGAGGTGAAAGGGAGCACTATGGAGGGGGTGGGAGGAGGAGGTGAGGGGGACCCTGAGGTGGAGGAAGGAGGAGAGAAAGGAGACCTACCGAAGGCTTCCAGAGCCTGAGAGCAGAGGGATCTCCTGGGAGTTCTGAGAACACAGCAGTCAGAAAACGTGACCTTTAACCTTTTACAAACAGCATCATAACCATCACTATGCAATATAGATCTTTAACCTCATTATAATAACTATGTTGTATAAACATTTAATATAGTAATATAGTAACTTAGAACCATCACTATGTAATATAGATCTTTAACGTCATTATAATATAATATATAATGATGACATATAGACATCGGTGGGCCGTGGTCACTCACCCGGAGACTGACGTGCTGTCGGTGGACTGCAGCATGGGGTCGGAGGTCTCGGAGGGGGTGGGCTCAGCCATGTCCGGCTTGCGGATGAGGAAGAAGAGGAAGCAGCCAACCAGACTGATGACAGTGAGGGTGATGAAGACCGTCTGGCGGTCCTGGTCTGAGAGACCAGACGGTGAACCACCATGAGTCAGGGACAAACATATATACATACATGTCATATACAGACATACTATATATATATATATATATATATATATATATATACATACATACATATATATATATCTATATCCCAGATGATCCTCCTGCCCCCATAACAGGACAGAGGATACAAATGAATGAAATATCCTCTGGAGTACCTGAGATGTGATCGTGTCCGTGCCAGGCTACGTAGATGTACAGGTTCCCAAAAAACAAGCTGGAGAAAATATATCAACATCCTGTTCAGAGATGACAACTTCCATAAGGTGTGCTAATAAAATATGGATGACAGGAAGCTACGATGACTACAAATACAAAAACGAATCAAGCATTCACCTGAACTGCAGCAGAGCCCAGAATATTCCGCTGTTCCGCCCGATCGTGGTGTCCGTGGAGTTAATGGCCAGCACGTTACCCTGGGCGGTCCACAGCACTAGGGACACCAAACAAACACACCCAATCTAAGTTAACAGCAGCGCAAAACCAACACACCCAAACCAGATTAACAGGACTAGGGACTAAACCCAACATGGCCAATCCAGATTCATTTGCGGAGCCAGTGGAATGGGATCTGGAGGTTCTGATGTGGTTACCTGCGGCTCCAAAGCCGACCAGCACCGACGCTGTGTAGAAACTCCACTTGCGGGGCTGGATGAACACGGCGATGTATGCACTGGGGACCACATGAAGAGAACATCAACATACTACAACTTACAAGTGCCTACTGACCAACAAGTGCAGAATGAAACACGTCTATCCTCATTGAAATCTGGACACATTCGTTGCAAGGTGTGGTTTTCAGGGATTGAGTGAATGTATGTCTGTGGTGGAACATTTAGTATTTGTGAGCTGTGTCTTAACTAAATAAGTGGTTGTGTGAGCTTTGGCACAATGCAAACGTAAATTTGGTCCACATTGCTTTCATGTTGAATGCATGACGACACCCCGTGCTTGCAGGCTGCCGAAATATGTTTGTTAAGACATCCCTCTGAAGAGTAGCTTCAGAGACAAGCTATGGCTGTGTTGTGTGCTCAGTCATTGAGACAAATTAAAATCAACTACACTGCTTTGCTAGAACAAAGGGTTAAGTGTCTCTCACAAGATCATTTCCACAACATTGTACTCTTTCCTCTAAAACAAGACCCAGCTATGAATAATATTAGTCACAGCTGAAGCAATCTCCTAAAAACTCCCCATATTGTGTTCAGCTCACGCTGTATGTCTGAAATCTCATCCAGTCCGGTTTGACTTGCAAACATACCCACCAGTAGCAGTGTGTGTGCGTGTGTGTGTGTGTGTGTGTTTTTTTTATCTTGACTGTTGCGTGGTTAGCATGGTTAGCGTACCTGTACAGCAGCCCGCTGAAGAACATGGAGAGCTGCGGTCCGATAACGGCCACGACCGACGGAGCGACGAGGTTGGAGGCAGAGAAGACGCCGTAGATGATGGACATGCTAGAGTGACCAGAGCAACATCCTTCATACACAAAGTGCTTCCAATGGGAAGATTGACGTTTTAAAAGTAGAAAGGGACAGTAAAAGCCAATAAAAACATAAACAATAAAAGGGAAATGTCAGTAAGGTGGTAAAAGAAGAAATATGCAATATGTGCAGATGTATATTTTCATAATCAAGCTGCTGCAATCACATGTTTTGGCCCAGATTTGAAAGTGCATTGTGTTGAGGAAGTTGGGAGGTTTTTGTTCAAGATCAACTAAGTTCATTCGCACACTGGGAACAGTAAGCAGACTGCTGCCATGCACACACACCCAGTAGTCAAAGTGCAACAGTGGAATACTTTAATATAACCATTCCATTTGTGTTATAGGATGCATACTCATTGATGGGGCGTCTAGGAAGTCTTATATATATAAAATATGATGTATATTATATAATGTATTACCTTGTGTATCCACTAGCGGTAAAGTTGGTCAGACTCTTCATAACAGTTTGCTGTAAAGATAATGGAAAAATAAATTGCGACAATATCACCCCCAACATACACACACAGACCTGTTCTGTTTGTTATCAGGTTAGACGTGTTGTTTTAGTAGTGCATACCACTGTACCTCTATGTTTCCACATGTCTGGAAGGCAGTGAACATAAGCATAAACCCGAAGCCCAGGATCACTATGTTTAACAGCGCTTTCCCCTCTGGAGTCATGTTTGCAGTGTCAAATGCCTCGAACGACCGAATACAGGAGAGATATACCAGCTCCACACCTCGTCTGCGAATAAAAAAAACATAAAAACACACAGTGTACAGAGGTTAGACATCCAAACAGCACATATCTCTCTTAAATGAGGACGAATTAGAGGGTTCGTAGATATGGACAACTCACCGGCGGAGAGCAGGATCGTCAAGTCAACGCTGATATTTGTGCAAAGTGACTGCCTTTTGTCAGTCATGTGCTATATGTCATTACTAAGTTAGGTACAAGACGAGGTTTTTCCCAAGGACAAAAAAAAGCCTCTGCCGGTGTATTTTTACGGTCCCAGCATTATGACTGGTGCGAAACTGTAAAAGGATGTCATGTGAACGTAGTCAGCTGACCGACGAGTGTACCGATTCCGCTAAATAAACCACTGTTAAATACAGCGTTGTACTCCCGTTTAGCTGATCTACATACCAGAGAGCGGACGTGGCTCTCTATATACTCTTAATGGACTTAGACCGATCCAGTTGTTCGAAAGTCGAATAATTAACATCCGATGTGGCTATATTTACTTCCGGGTCATTTATATAATATGTATATCTATACTACTTTAGTATATATACTTTAGTCAATGCCTTTCATTGCATTGAGAAGAGATTTAAACTAGTGGGAAATATTTCCAACGCAAAAAATATTCGACACATTCTTGTTGTTTTCAAATCTGCGTTGAAAACAAACCGTTTTTTAGCGGAAGTTACAGAGCAGTGCTGACGTCAGAGCCACACGAGCTGTACTGATACGCACATTAGCAGCTGCTCGACGAGGAGCCACTGGCTTTGTGAACATGACGACAATTTAAACAGCAAAACCGTAGCGGTAACCCCCCAAAGACGACTATATTCGATAGTTTTCGGCGTATCGACGTTAAATAGCCGCCTGGGGCCCGAGATTAGGTCTTTTTCAGCGGAAGGTTGTCGAGTTATCCCTCCGCGTGTTACCTCGACGACACCATGAGCTACGGTAGGCCTCCGCCCGACGTCGAGGGCATGACGTCCCTCAAAGTGGACAACCTGACTTACAGAACATCCCCGGAAACACTGCGACGCGTCTTCGAAAAGTACGGCCGCGTCGGGGACGTGTACATCCCCCGCGACCGCTACACGAAGGAGAGCCGCGGCTTTGCGTTTGTGCGCTTCCACGACAAGCGGGACGCCGAAGACGCGATGGACGCCATGGATGGCGCGCTGCTCGACGGGCGGGAGCTGCGGGTTCAGATGGCCCGCTACGGCCGCCCCC
>OMKP01023759.1:0-13542 GCA_900302375.1 Bathygadus melanobranchus
CAAAGCAATTACTTGTTCCCTTTGTTAATATTTATGTGTTGCTATAGAAATATGTTTTTTTCTTCATTTTTTTTTCCCGGCCCGTTGAAGAATGTCACAGGGTCGGTTTAGCTGACAATTAAATAGTCTGTAGAAGTTGTGATAGTGTGATACACGGGCTACATTTCACTCCAGAGTGATGTTAGGAAACACACATTCGGCTTTCTTTCCGAGAACGGTGCTACTTCACCGACAGCGATCGTCCAGTCACCTGCCTCTCATCCTGTAGAGGGCGCCTGCAATTATAGTTTCATCTGTTAAACATGCAACAGGTGGGTTTTTATTTGAAATTGAATGATTCCGTTTTTTTAGGCTTGGGTTTGTTGATGTTATTGACTTCATTTATTAACTTTACACTACATGAATAATGTGTGTGTGTGCGTGCGTGTGTGTGTGTATGATAGAGAGAAGGGAAGCAAGAGAGATTGCTAGAGAAGGAGAGTTGGGGTTTTTCAGCCAGACACATTGGAGTCATGGGCCTGACTGGTGCTGTGCTCATATTGTGACTCAGCTATGATTACAACGTGTTTCGGATCATTGAAGCCGATAGCTCTGGGCGGGGAAGCCTTGTCATACATTACCACGGTTCTTACCTCGCTACCTAGCTCGAATTTGAAAGACTAAAAGAAGACCGAGACTGAAAAACATGTGTTCGAGTTCTAGGAAGGAGAGGGGAGGTGCTGTTACCATGGTTATGGCCCACGCCACACAATGTTGACGTCCGAGAAGCGTAACCTCTCGGACGCAGCCAAGAACGTTAACCGTGTCACAGATATGAGCTACGGCGTTAGCTTAGCCTCTCGGTGTCACTTGGTCCTGACGTCAAGGTACATGTCAAGCACATCATTATGTCTAAGATCATGGGAGACACGATCTGGGGTTCTGGAACTTCAACCAAGGACTTCTGGAACTCTGGACACATTCCAAGTGTCGAAAGTTGGAATCATTTTTGTTTAGTTTTGTTTGTGTTATTTTATTTAAAAAAATGTTTTAGCAAACTATAACTTGGTGAGCCACGTGGGGGCTGTGGGGGCTGGGGGGGGTTGTCAAGGCAATGACGCCTAGCGAGTTTCGGCACATGCCAGCTGTGTCCAGCGGTGAGTCAGGTGTTGTCATTGCGACTAACCCCACAATGGGGGAGGGGGGTGCGAGAATTAGTACATGGCATTCCGTTGGCTTCCAGAAAACCTCTTGTCATCACTGTGAGCCATGTCCTCACAGGCCCTCCTGGGCCGGGGAGGAAGAGGGGGGCTGGGGCCCTGTCTAAGGGCCTAGCAGAGGATGAAGATACGCAGGGAACACAGTAGAGAACGTAGCAGAAATAGACAACAGAACCAACATTACCACACAGAGGCAGTTATTCGTAGGCCCCCCACGATAGCTCATTTAAGGCCAACAAAGACATTAACAGGACCCTTTGAAATGGTTGATTCTCCCAGCTGGTTGTGATTGAGGCTAAAAAGATTTGTAGAGCTGTAAATGAATGGAGCACTCTGAAGCACTAACAAGGGTGAGTAAGTGTGTGTGTGTGTGTGTATGCTTGTGTGTGAACAGGGTTTTTCGTTTTTTAACTTAGTACTTCTCCAGCATGGCAATGAAAGTGAATGAATGGAATGAATGAGGTGAATAATCCACAGTACACAACGCTGCTAATGTTCCTGTGTGTGAGGTGTTGTGATATTATCCCAGGACACTCTAAGACGGCGAGTGCTGCTATGGGAATTGCTGCATTATGGGAAACCAAGCAGCTGGTTGAGAAGCGTATCGCTGACTCAGAAGACCGCTCAAAACCATGGTTCCTGTAAAGCCATTAGGGGTTGCAGGGAAATACATACGTCTTCCTTCTGAAATCAGGATGTTATTTGGTAAGAAAACAACCTATTCAACATTGTGTCTAATGTTAAAAAAACTAAAATGCACATAGACTATATATATATCTATATGTATATATATATATATATATATATATATATATTCTCCTTGACAAGCTACTTGTCTTATCATGTCTTATTCATATAATAATTCTAGTATTTCACTTCCTGCTTTTAAATGTTTCTATATGTGGCAGAATATCTATCATATCTGAAGTCCAAACACATTCTGTTTCGTGGAACCATGCCCTTCCTCTTTCACATATTCACATAATGACTTTAACACTTCCTTATGACTAATTCATCTTTCCTAACTACTATTAGTAATACTAGGTATTGTTCCGTGCAATTGTGTAATTATGTGCGCTCTCTCTCGCTCTCTCTCGCTCTCTCTCTCTCTCTCTCTCTCAATTCAATAAATATACTTTAAAGTTGAAGTTAAAGTTGATCATTTCTTTATAATGAATGATAATAATATTAGTATGAGCCTACTACTGCTATACTGCTGCTACGACTACAACTATTACTACTAATAATAATAACAATATGTGTTGTTATTGTTTATATTATTATTATGAAATATGTGAGCAAAAAACTACTTGATTTACTTCATTAATATGTAATGATGAATAATATGAAATAAATAATAAAGTCATATTTAATGTATACTACTTCATCTCGCAGTGATAAAACACCTGGCAACAATCACCAACAAGACAGATAGCTTCCTGTTCTGTTTCTGATTCATCAGAACCTTTCAACTGGAAACATGATATGATCATTTCCACAATTGTATGATTGTATCACGCCTCCAAGAAACTATGTGTGAACTACCTGTATTGAAGTTATTTATTTATTGATCTTTTTTCCAGTCAGCTCATTTGAGGGTTTTCCAGTTAGCTCATTTGATCTGCTGTCCACTCAGTAGCAACTTTACAAACTGGGAAGTATGGTTCCATTGTGATTTCCCCAGTATTAAAGTGATAATACAGCCTAAAACATTTTGGCATCCTTATAAAACGTCTATTAGTGATGTACAACGCACCCCAGATTCTATTTTACTGTTTTATTTCGTATTTCACTTGGCCGCGCCTAAACTAAATTTCGGGGACTTGGGAATGTCTTCAAATCGCTGCAGCATCAACCAGAAGCATCAGATATGAGTTCAACAACTTGCAAACGTATGAACTGGCTCTGTCCCGTGGCTCACGAAGGGACGGGCGAAATATGATCGTGCGTGTGGTATATTGTATCATAGCATACTGGCAAATGTCTAGCTAGCTTTCAGAATAATTAATAAAGCCTCTTATCGTTATAATATATTTGATTCATTTATTCAATTTATGAATGTACCATTTACAGAATGTTGCACCCTCGCTATTTTACTGCGTACAGTTGACGATAATACGTTTACTTTTGTTAAAAGTGCTTGACTGGACCTACGATGGGGTGAGTTTAACTGCTCCATGGGAATAGTAGCTAAGTTGTTGTACGTTTGGAACGTATGTTTGGTACGTTCTCTGTCATTCTTGTTGGAAATCGTTTATTCTGAAAATCTTGAGATCACCTTGTTTTCAACGAGGTCCTCAGCAACAATAATACAATAGAGGCACAATTAATCAAAACATCTAACACAAATAAAATACAATTAAAACAATTCTACAATACTACTGTAACTCGCTCCTGGCTGGACTCCCAGCCGCCGCAATCAAACTTTGCAGCGTATCCAGAACGCTGCGACACGCCTACCGAAGTTCTCCCACGTGACCCCCCTCTTCCATGACACAGGAACTGCCCCCACCTACCTCCAAGCACTGGTCAAACCTCATGCCCCAGCTCGAACACTCTGCTCAACGACTTCAGCTGGCCGCCTGGTACCACCATCACTAAGAACAAACAAACGTCGCTCCACCAAATCACAACTTTTCTCTGTCTTTCACCACAGTGGTTGAATGACCTCCCGACAGAAACAGGTCAGCAGAATCACTAATCAGCTTCCACAAGAGAATCAAGACCCACCTATTCAGAGTTCACCTGGACCCTGAATAGCTTCACCTCCTACCCACCTCTCCTCCCCATGCCCTAAATGTAAATGTAAATGATATAGATTTTCCTAGTTTTCAAAATATAAATCTAATTACAATGAACTATTAAATATCATATATCAAATATCATATATAAACATTATCTGCTCTTTTTATTTACATTTATATTTACATTTATCCAAAGCGACTTACAATGCTACACAATGCTAAGTGCTATTTCAAGTGCCGGGACATACTAACATACAGGATGCTACATAGTGCCAGGACGTACAGACAAGTGCTAGGGATCCAAGAGGGGATGGGATTCAAGCCCTGTTCCAGTAGGTGGGAGAGGCTTAGAGAGGAGAGGTGGCTAAGAAGGGAAGCTATGCAAAGTCCCGGTGAACTGAACTCTGCATAGAATTTTAGTAGGTAATAAGTCATGTGATCCCTGCTTCCATATTTCAAGCCAGTGCACATATTTTTCAAATTAAAATTCACTAAAAAACAGCCTTGAGTAGGCTGAACAGCTAATACTGTTTACTAGATGTGGTTGGTGTATCAATGGGAGAGTTTGTATGAATGAATTCCCTTTGTTGTCGTTTGCTGTTGACTGCGTTCCCATGGCTGAGCTAAAGCTTCTCAGTTCACTGTGGTTTCAGGTTCTACCCGGTGGGGCTTCCTAGCAGGCTGGGCTAAGAGGGAAAACATCTGCCTGAGAGCGCCTGGAATTACAGTGGATCTTGTAATGTTTTGATGTTTCATTTTAATCATCTGGTAAATTGATTGTATTTATATAGCACTTTTATCTGAAGCGCTTAACATTGCCTTACATTCATCCATACATTCATACACCGACGGCGGTGTCAACCATGCAAGACAACAGCCAGCCGGTCAGCGACAGCTCAACACTTAGCTAGGGGGAGCCAGGGATCAAACCAGCAACCCTCCGGTTGCCAGACAAGCGCTCTACCTCCTGAGCTTCTGCCTGAGCTACTGTGACAGACAACCTTATCTGTGGCTACTTGTCACGCCATTGGGCTGCTAGTAACTGAGTGTTTGTTTCCAAATCAAATGCAGCTTTAACATGTAAAGCAGCATTGTGAAGACCAGCCACATCAATCCCCATCTCTCTCTTTCGCACGTCTCATAATGACAGTGCAAATATGTTCACACATTTAACTCAACCGCGCAGTCATGGTGTTGAGGAAGTAGTTGAATGAAAAGAAAGTCATTTGTCATCATCGGTCTGGATTATTGTGGTATTCCATTACACCCTAAATGAAAAAAACACCTCTATTTGTTTGAAGCTTTACACAAAATATGCAATTAATAAACACTAAGGAACACTTCAGATGGCAATGACCTCCAGACTAATATGTCAATCAATCTACTTCACTCTAGCCACAACTATGACACCATATAAGGTCATAGCCTTCGCCTTAAGCCTATTCCACATGATTTGCAAATGCGTTGAGAGACAGTGCAGCAGCTCAGATACACTGTGGAAGCACGTCCATGATGTACGACTGTTGCACGAGACACGCAGACAGCCGACAGAACGATTGATGGTGTACTCTCCCTCTATCTCGGCCCGCCCGCCACCACCACTGCTGCCTGTGCGATCGGTATCGGCTGCCTGGAGACAAAATAGCCAGTGACATAATGAGAATCCCTCAAATGGATCCTGATTTCCCACAAATCCTAGGAATAGCTGGTGATGTCACAGGTCCAGATGGTAAATAATCTATAACCTCACAGCAGTAAGAGTGGACTATTCACAGGGTCTGCTTCATATCGATGCTGGATATACAACATACAATATATAAACAATGTTCTTATACTGCAGGATTCTGCATTCTATAGCAGGGGCATGTGCACACACACACACACACACACAAACCCTGCACACCCCACACACACGGCACACAGTAGTAGTAACCTGATCCCGTGCAGTGCCAGTAAACGGTGTCTGACATTTCCTGGTGGGTTCAGTGTGCACATGCACACACCGACACTGTGGACAGTGAACAGATGAGAACCGCCACTGCCCTGGCCTCCGCTGAGGACCGCTCTGGGATACACACCATCTGCATGAATGGATGAAAAGTGCAGCTGCTTTGAAAAAAGAAACAAGAGGCCTTACCTTTCTCTCTCTCTCTCTCTCTCTCTCTCTCTCTCTCTCTCTATCTCTCTCTCTCTGCATGAGCTCAGCAGTGTGTGAACCCAACTGACCACTCCAGATGTTCTAATAAGGTGCCACGTCGTGTCAGTGGTCCTGGGCTTTGATCTCAGCTGTTTCCTTTCGGGGGAAAATGGAAGAACTTTTCTCTTTTTTCTCTGAGAGAACACTTCCATATGTATGTGGGTTTGTTTGTTCAGGCGACCTGGCGTGAGGTGAGGCCCTCATATGATCCACTCATTGTTCTGAAATGCTTTCAGTCATACATCCAATGTGTGCGTGTGTCCTGTTCTTTTTAGAATAGTTACAAAACCTTTTACACAACAGTTTACACAACGTCAGTGTTGGAGGGTGTGGGGCGCTATGGATCGGTTCTGACATGTTTCTATTGACCCAACACTAAGGATGCTTGACACATGATGGTGACATACTCTATAACCTAAAGTCCACCATGTGGTCATGCTTAACCTCCCTGTGTCTGTCTACCAGCATGCAGAGGTTATTACATCACACAACCCCGTCCACATGCATGGTCTGGTGTACATTGTGGTCGAGGAAATGTTTTTCTTCGGTTCAACCTGGAGGCCTATCTTGGTTGAACCCGGGATCAGGGATCTCTCTCATTTTCAAAGGTGTTTTATTTTGTTAGTCCCATATTGATATAGGCACTCCCTTGGCAACAGGAAATTCTGGATCTGCTACAAACTATGTCCCTCCCCCCTCTTCCCGATCTGAGCTCCGAGCTCTGGGAAGTGAAGTACAGTGTGTCCCTGGCATTTAACCCGCATGTAAACAAACGATAAGCCAACAATAAGCCACAGCATCCCCCCCGCCCCCCATCTAACTCCAAATGAGCTCTAACACGATTGGGGATGTGTTCCCATAGGTCTACAGAGCATTTTAGATAAATAAAAAACAAACAAACAACAAACTCCCCAAACAGACGTGTTGTTCTTCTCTTATTTTCCCACCACAAAGAAAGTTCCGGGAACAGCAGTCACCCCGAACTGCTCACAATCCGACATCATCCAGATGTTTTGTTCCACGGAGCCTCGCAAGGTGAACGCGCCCCTGTGGGAGACGCTCTGTTGTTCACTGCGTCTCTTACGCACCCAGCGCGACGTCAGCGCCGAGACGTTAATTAATTGAGTTGTTTCCTCCTGCCGCCACTGGACCAATGGACGTCACATCACGTCTGGTAAAACATACCAATAATAACTTCTGGGTTACGCCTTCGATAAGAATGTTTTTTCTCCAAACGTTTGTGTCCATACGTAGAACTATATGTTATTTGTTGAGCGCAAAAAAAAGCAGTCAGCAGGAGTCCAACATGGTGTAACATCATTCTCATTTGTGTATAATTAACACTAATTAAACGAAACCATCGCATGTGTTCTGACATATTGGCCCAAATAAAGTGTAACGTGTGCGCTACCGTCAGGAAACACTCACTATTGCGCCACCGTGTGGCGCAACAGGAAATGAACTAACGCGTTAATACCAAAGGCAGCATTTCAATTGGTAAATGGATTGCATTTATATAGCGCTTTTATCCAAAGTGTTTTACATTGCCTCACATTCACCCATTCATACACCGACGGCGGTGGCAAACATGCAAGGCAACAACCAGCTCGTCAGGAGCTGTTAGCTGTTAGGTGCCTTGCTCAGGGACACCTGACACTTAGCTTCCGGTTGCCAGACTGCCACTGGGCCCTTACAATGTCAAGATCAACAGGCAGATGTTTGAGTAGCTGGAGATGGGTAGGCTACTCATCTGCCATCTTGTCATATGGACTCATTGGATTTGTTAATAACAGAATTGTAATCATGTGATGTGAAGTTGATACGACTGTATCTGAATGTATGGAACATTGGTCATAATGTTTCTTGTTTTGTTTTTTGTCTATTTTCTAAGCAGTTTTCAAAAGCATTATTATTACTATTATTATTATTATTATTATTATTATTCAGAGTTAGAAAAGCCTAATGCAGTAGGCTTTTCTAGCCTAATGCAATTCATAAGACGTGTCTATGAACTGAATGTCACCTTGGCTAAAAGCATGTGCTAAACGGCCTATCCATTGTAGAAGCCTCGTGAGCATTGCTTTAACAACGTGTGTGTGTGCATTCCTTCATGCATGAAGAGGGACTGTCTCCGTCGGTGTGGGTGCTGTCTGGCTCCCAGCGCCACTGAGGGACAAAAGGTCGACAGGAGCCAGCTGCGCTTCTGGGAAGATTCGGGAAACGGGATCCATCTCACCTGTCTCCGGTTAGAGTGACGAGACCCCCACTGATTGTTGTTGTGTGTTGTTGTTGTTGTGTATGTGTGTGTGTGTGTGTGTGTGTGTGTGTGTGTGTGTGTGTGTGTGTGTGAGAGACAGAGAGAGACAGAGTGAGCGAGAAAGAGAGAGAGATGACTTTGATAAAATAGTTTTGATGAAAGCATGCTTGCAGAATGAACTTGCACAGAGTTTAGATGCCAGATTACATAAATGCTCACTGTTTACTACTGATTAATAATTTTTAACTTTTCCTCATCTTCTTATGTCCCTAGAATGCATTTCCTGCAAGTTAATGTTGAACCGGATTCATGATGGTTGAAATGTTTCCTGCTTGATTTGAGAGCACTTGGAGGGAACATGGAGTAACAGGAGCCAAAACAACGTCTTCCTTTACAAGCACAACACTTAGTCTCACTTGTCTGACGGTGAGCGACGCACCCTGTGCTTCCCATCAGCACACACAACCAACCGGCCCAGTCCTGTAGCTCCAACAAACATCATTATCATGGTGTTTTTACTGCCAGCAGTAAAACAATGTTTGACTTGGATCTGCGTGAACGAGATTAGGGTGTTACTGTCAACCACCGCTGTTGTCGGCAGAAAACCATTCAGGTTTTACCAGCATATAATACTATACGTGTACAAGGAACCAAGCTATGATTAACCTGTCACACAAACCTAACCTTGGCTCCACATACTGAGGTGACCTGTCAAACTGACACATACCCCTTGTTAGGCTGTAACTAACAAACTTTATTAGTAACCTTGTTTTGTTAATGGCATGTAAAACCCTTGCAGAAAAACCACAAGAATCTCACATGCAAAATGTGCATTTATGTGTACATGTGAAAACATGTTAAATATGTGCTTTTGAAACATTTTGGTGGTGTAATGTGTGACACACATGGGATTAAATGGATTACATGCGGAGCCTTTGGGATTACATGTGCCCAACATGTTATAACCTGTAGTAACATGTTTCCTACATGTGTATCCACATATAATAACAGTATGAATAATGGATTCATGATGGATATTATTGAATATATGTATTAAATACATGTATTATACATGTATAGTCATGTTATAGTTCATGCAGTGAAGCGTGATCCCCTAGTTGGCAGGACGGCCTTGGTTTTCTTCTCACAAGTCATAATGACGTTGCTAATCTTCAAGTTGTTGTATTATTGTATTGGAGCACATCTAGCACATGAACTCCGTTTGAAGTTAGTTTCATGTGCAGAGATGTGTTTTAGCACCATTTGTGACAAACTAGTGAGGTGATCATGGTCTCCCGTAACCATATGTACATCAGATATGCATCGACTCCATGTCTATCAGCTGTGGAATGCGGTAAACACATCACAAATGATACTACCGTTTATTCTCCACTGAGGAAATACAGATTCTATTGATTTGTTTTCCAGGCATTATTTCATATGATATGCACACTTACTTGTGTTTCTACTTCTTCTACAGCCAGTCGTCTGTTGTGAAATAAATACTGTGAATGCAAGACGAGGGAAATGTAGACTATCAGAGAAGACATACATGAAAACAGGACAACAGGGTGTTTCGTTGGTGACATGTGTACATGTAGTCTACCTGTCTCTTCAAGGAAGTTCAGATATAATTGATGCTTTACAACACATTTTTAATGACACTGTTACGGTACTAGATGACATCATCCACCCGTCCCAGAAGGAACGACGTTGTGGAACTTATGAAACACTGCCACCTACTGGAGCGATTCCATATTAGACTTTACCTGACACGTTTACTTTGTTGTTGTAATATTGATCCCTGAACGTTCACAAAAACACATTAGACACTTGTCTTCTCCTTGAGCTTTATTACATGGCAATGATAGAACCCTCAAATAAAACACTGATGAAAATGATAGAGGAGAAAGAGTCACTCTACTAAGAACTATTACATATGTCCAAATACCACTATACATTTAAGTATACACACTTCTGATAAATAAACCAATATTGTCTAAATCTATGATCGTTTTGCATGTAGTCTCGTATCCATGGGATCAGCGCACTGGAAGAACAGGATTGAACCAGAGTGGTTGCATATCACATGAACTCGCTGTAGTCTCTAGAGTCTAGAATTACAAGATCATGGCGTTGTACACTCAACATAGACTATTCTCCATTGTATAAGTGGAATTATTATGAGCCCATAGACCCTCACAGAGGTGTCATCATGGGACAAACACAGGGCTCGCTCCTAACACTAATTATGCATTGTTTATGTAGCAGGGCAGTAGACTACTAGCCGTGCCCTGCTACATAAAAGGAGCAGATGCATTCTTGGTTAGGAGCGACCCCTGTGTGTTAATCCTACGATGACACCTCTGTGAAAAGGGACGAGGGTTTCCTTGCTCGGCAGGGTACACATGAGACTTTCCTGTATTGGTAGAAGCAGTAGATATACAGGGCCACGTCATGTAGGACATATACTTTGCAATACACCTGAACTTGTTTGTGACGGTCTCTCTCATTCCAGAAAAAAAACAAAGTACGGAGAACCGTACAGAGGATGAGGATGGCAACACACTACGATGCTTTGGCTTCCCAGCGAGACATGCCCTGTCTGACAATTAAATAAGTATCTATCTACAGAGGGGGGGGGGACATCGACGCAGGGGGCCGCATCGCCGTAGAAAAGGCAGAAACAGCCAGAATTAGAATCCTCGTTGCTAACCAGCAGCCTCTTTCCACAGTATTCAAGGGTCAAACGGTTGAAAGAAAAAGCTCTTAATGGTAGAGATAAGACATGAGAGACAGAGAGACGTAGAGAGAGAGGGAGGGCAGACAAGTGCGATAGAAAACAAAAGAGATTGGTACAGGACGATAAAACAATATACAACAAGCTCAAATTCTTTGAAAAATCTCCTGACAATAAGCCCTGGTGAGGGGTCACTGAAAAGACTTAAGCAACCCTGGTTTGTCGAGGCCTGACGACTCAAGAAACATCCCTGTTTCATATATAAAGACATCATGTTCTGATGCCGAAACCTCACACAAGCAACCGTGTTCCAAAGTTCATGGAGGATAACTGGAGAACGTGGTCCGGGATCATCCACACACTACCCGGACACGCGGTAGCCAGAACCTCGTAACAATCTCCTGAGTGGCAACCTTTGTTTTAACAGAAAGACATCGAAAGGACGTTAAAAAAGCAGTATAAAATTACACAGCTGGCAGAAGGAGCACCATGTCCCCCCCGCCTGCTCCACCTCTACTTTCATACAATAAAATAAAGAATTGGAAAAAGAAAACAACACTGAGAGGAATCCTTAGTTGAATGCTATAGAAATCGAACGCACACAAGAACCAAAACAAATCCTACATTTGGCTTCTCATTCCAATAACTCTTGTCCTGGTTTGGTTTGGGTGCCACTCTCGATCAGACCTGCTGCGGAGTTTAAAGCTTATGCGTCCCGTCGACTGCACATGTGTTACGTATAAAGCAGACTACACGCATGTTGTATGAGGACAAGCGCGGGGTGTCTTTGATGTCGGGTGGGGTTTAAAGCGACCGCTCTAAGGCTCCTATAAACAGAGAACACACAAGAAAGCCACGAGAGGGTGGAACTCTTTCCGAGAAATGGTGAAGGACTCGTGGGCACCTCCGCCTCCATTTAAAAACAATAATAGTCATCAAAAATAAAAATCCCCAGCATGCTTTCTGTTTCTTTTCGTAGCAAGCAGAGACCTGAAGCAACAGCTGTGTGTCCTGACGAGGCCCGAGAGAGACGCCTGAGCATATTATTATTATTATATCCACTGGAGACGCTTCCACGCGAAGGGTACGGGGCCCGCTGCTTCCCGCCCCCCGGGGCCCCTTGAGTCTGTCAAGAGCCCACCGCCTCTAGTGCCTCTTCATCGACGAGACCTTCTTCTTCCTGGCTGCCAGCATCTCGTAGAAGGGGTCCCTGCTGATGGCGGCTCTGTCGAGACACCGGGGAGAATGTCAACAAGCGTTTGGATTACCCGAGCGTCAAGGACAGGATGGACGAGGTGACTGTGAATCACGATTTGCGTGGTTGAGGGTTACGTCGCGCGGGGGAACATGCTTACTTGATGCTGTTCATCCAGACGTCCTTCTCCTCGGTGGTGGGGGCGGAGATGCGGTAGAAGGTGTGGTTGCCCTCGACGACGCGGCCGTCTGCCTCCGTCTTGCAGGCCTTGATCACCTGGTCCTTGTTGTCGGGGATGTAGAGCTCAAAGCAGTTCTGGACACACAGGTGGAGGTGGAACAGGTGGTGACATGTCTGGTACTTTGACCTCTCTTACAACTGCTGTGAGATGACATACAACAGTTGCTGTGTCTGATTGGGAATATATGCACGGTGATGTCACTGCATTAAGTGACATCATGTTTTTTGTTAATTTGAGCCAATCATATTCATTAGTTCCCTGAACATTGAATATTGAGGTTTGAATGTTGATTAAATTATAACCCATAGGTTATTACAGCATTATGTGTACGTATACCGGTATGTGTGTTGCCAATGCTCATTGAGCCACTAGAGGGTAGTATGCTTACGGGCTTCTTGTCCTCCACCTCCCTGATGCTCAGGTTCTCCAGCGGTATGATGCCCCTGGGTTCCTTGTCCTACACAAGGGGATATGGGGAAATCCATTCATACAAATCTCCAGGCAGTCTGGTGGGAACATACGACTAAGAGACAGACTTACCGTGGTGTACTCAAAGTAGTAGAGACAGTTATCTGTGAGAATGAACCATCTCCTCTTCCACGTTTTTACACGACCCCCTGTGGAACAAATGACAATAAGCAGAGAGCCTTGTTGGAGATAGAGAGAGAGAGATAGAGAGACAGATGGAGAGACAGAGAGAGGAGAGAGACAGAGAGACAGAGATAGAGACTAACAGAGATACAGAGAGAGCAAGAGAGAGAGAGAGAGAGAGAGAGAGACAGAGACAGAGACAGAGACAGAGACAGAGACAGAGAGAGAGAGAGACAGAGAGAGAGGGTAGTATGAGCAGCGACCAGCAGAGGGCAGAGCAGCAGACAGGCAGACGAATGTCGGGACAGACAGACAAATGACAGCTCCAGAAGACCCCTCCCCCAGAAGAGCCAGCGACATTATGCACCATTCCTCACA
>OMKP01023760.1:2671-18902 GCA_900302375.1 Bathygadus melanobranchus
CCCCCCACTCCCCACACAACCCCTCCGTGTGTGCTAGTGGTGGATAGCCGCGCAGAGGCTCGTATCAATCGCGGCGTTAATCCTCTGTTTGTGCACATGAATGGACGCCATCACGTCGCACGGGAGCAAGAGAAAGAGAAAGGAGAAGCGACGCACAAGCTGAGAATGAGCTTCCGCTGTCTATATCCACAGTCTACATATCACATTCGTTTCTATGAATCCGTCCCTTAGATTTACTAACTCCTTATGAATGCTGGGAATTCGTTTTCGTTGGTGATGAATAGATTTGCTTTTTTTAAACGATTGGGAGATCAGATACGAGGCGAAGATGAGACGAATCACACATGGGAAGTCCGTATTATAGCTGCTCTTCGTTCCAGCTCTCGTACATGGATGTAATGACATGGATCGCCAATTTCCTTTTTAAACCGCAGAAGGGAGATCAGTCCCGTCGTTTCGATAGTTTTTTAATTGGGTGCTAACCTATAGCAACCGACGCCTTTGGACAAGATTAGAACCTTCCATTGGCCCAAACACAGAGTGGGCGTGTCCCGTCTAGTCTTCAGCGCTGTGATCCAGCCAATGGCAGTGACGTAGGCTACTGTTGGGACTGTCGGTCGCCGCCTACACTGACTACTTCCAACAGGTTGTGGAGCTTCTAGAACATTCCGTGCCCACACACATGCCCAAATGGACACGCTATCCGGGGCTGCTGCACAAGCCCACTCGACCTCTTCTCTTATGGAGTGGAGTTTGACAGCGTTGTAAGTGGAAGTCAATTTGCATTTCTACTTGAAAATTCTATTACACGCTTGCCCTACGCCTTACCTGTCTCTCGGCCGCTCTCTCTCTCTCTAGAGCCTCAATAGAAGTGCTCTAATGATTTGCAGACTAAATCTAAATTTAAATCTTAACCAAAAAAATAAGTGTATTGCTCAAATATGTGTTGGAATTTAAAACAGTATTAACAATTCAGTTGTGGTCCTCTGTTTTTCCGTACTAACTAAATACATATACGCTCATTTTGGCCAGTCCAAGCAAAGGCACTTGTGTTCCTGAGTATAATGTTCTCATGCAGTGTTTTTTTTTAATGTGAAATACATTTTTGATTAATACATCATTTTGGTTGGGTGTCTGTGTATTCTCACAGATAGCATAATGTGTATGACAGTAAAAGAGAAAGGCAGGACAAGATTGGTTACTAAAAGGGATATAGTGGTGGATTTATTTCTTCCAAAGCTGATAATTAACTATGTGTCATGTGTATAAATGTGAGAGCGTTCGTGTTTTCAAGTGTGAAAATCGGTGATCTTAGTCTCATTCGAGCCCTCAGTTACTAACCCTGTTAAAAGTTATTCGCGTTTCTATAGAAACCACACGAGGTATGCTGGTTACGGAATGGGTCTTAACATAGATATCAAATAGATATCCTATTAAAGTAATTTATTCTCGCACAGGTTTTAAAACACATCCTGTTTCCAGTTTTCTTTATTTCCACCCACTGGTGCCGTCAATATAATGTGTTCACACCAATACACTTTCTATGGCTCTAAAAGCAGACAGCATATAGTGGCATAATTTTTCAATTTACCTTGAATTTCTATTTCTTATTTTATTATAATTTTTTTTGCCGTCGAGGCTATTACCTAAACGATATACTGTATTGGACTTACTTTCCCAACAAACTTCATACGGGGGGGTTCATTTAGAGGAGGAAAACCAACACACCGAAGAACAGCAGCGGGATGTGGGACGGCAGCCTGGGCTCCGATCGGCCGGTTGGCCGCACAAAGGAGAGGCTCTTGTTTGTTTTTTTCTCTTGCCGGAGAAGATGCGATAGATATGAGCTGTCAGCTCAAATACAATCATGAACAGATAGCCCAAATCAATGCCATCGCTTTGACAAGCGTGGGCTCCACTCTTTTGAAATTCAATTTCACAGGACAAACACAATCCAGAAATCCTTTAAGGTCAGTGTTTTCGGTGGGGATGTCGTCTTTGCTATGGGTGCATTTTGCAAATATGTGTTTGTTAAAAATATGTGTGTGTGTGTGTGTGTGTGTTGTCAGTTCGTATTACAATCACCTCCAGGTTTAGGGTTTCAGGTTGCTATTACATTTCAAGAAGCCAAAAACATACTGGGAGTGTGAATATATGAAACACATTAACGTCAATGAATGAAAAACATGACGCTCCTTTTTATTGTAAATATAGTCGCTTTTTTTCATTGTAAATACCTCATTGCTTATTGTCACACTTGTTGTTTTGGCACAATCCTTTGCAAGCATCGCCGCTTTAATTTCACTGTACATCCTGTATGCGTCTGTGACGAAGGCCGCTACGCTGATTTTAGTCTGGCCACTGAACTTATAAGCCAGTGTTTGCCAGTGGCCAGTGTTTCTAGTTTCTAATGGTTTTAACTTTGAAGCGAGTCCCCTCCATGGCTACATGTCGCGAGGTCCAGCGTTTGTCCCTCTCCCACCCTGAAATTGCTGCGGTTTTCCCCATAGGAAAACAATGGATTGGATCGCGTGACTCGCGTTACCCGACACTCGATGATGGGCGGTGAGAAAAAGAGGAAGGGTGGATCAGACAGGGAGAGAGAACAGACAAAAGGACCTTGCAGGGGGATGTCGCTGAATGCGGCAAAATCGAAGATTTCACGTGCAGGACCACCAGGTCAGTCAATTAGTGATAAATATAATCATGCTAGCTAGCTAACGTAGCTGAGGTTAGCGATGCATCGTCATCTGTCAAAAGCCCGACGTTAAAGCCGCCAAGAAACAATCAATAGCAAAAATGGTGGTTCCCTTTCTAATTTCCTCATAAATATTGGTAGCATAATTGGCATAAGTTACGTTGAGCTCATTATTTTAATGTTCAAATAATTGCGACAACGATAAGTCTTCATTGTGCATGCATGGCGTGCGTGTGCGTGCCACACATGATACATATTCAGACAACTGTACTATTCAGATAACTGTAATTCCAGTGTTGTTGACATTTAATGTTTGCGTTGGTTAAAGGGCTATTGATTCACTTTTGATGGGTGGTGTGTATCAGTAAACTGAATAGGGTATTGTGCTCTGGCTCTGTTTGTTCATAGACGAGGTGGAGAGAGTAGCAGTGCTAGAGAGTGTAGTGCTAATTGGGCAGGAGCCTTTTGGAGAGAGAGGTGGGTCTGCAACGTAGCACAATGATGGAAGGTGAAAGTGAAAGAAGAGAACATTTGAATATTTTCCCCTTCCTCTGTTCCATTATTTTTCAACTACCACCCTGCCTCACTTACTCACTCCTAGGTATAATTACGTTGAGTTCACGACTAGCATTAGATTTTAGACTGTTTTTCTCTGAATTCTCAAATTCTGCTCCTGAGAAAATATGCTTGAATTGTCTGACTTTGAGCAAAAGGTATGCTCTTAAAAACACCTTGATTCAGTCTCATTCTAAAACCCATTCCCATAGTGTTCCACTCAAAAGACGGCACAAACAGAAAGTGCTCAGTGTGTCTTGATTTTGGAAAATCTGACAGCGGGTGTCAGATGCGTTCACCAGAGGAGGCATGCAGGCATGGAAACATGTCCATCACAGAATAGAGGAGGATGAGCAACATGAGAGGAAAGGTACAGGAAGATGAGCATTACTTTGTTGTCCAAAACAACTGTCAACAAGGTTATTGATTTAATCGGGTCGGTCTTAATTCAAGATGTGATTTCTGCTGAAGTTCAGGAGGCAAGGGATGATTTCAATGCAAGCAGACATCACGCAGCATTTAACATCCAAAGACCAGTGCGCTTTAGTCCTGTCACTGACGTTGTCCATGAGAGATAAATCATAATTTACAACTAGTTACAATCCATAGATATATTGTGTTTGTATTGGTATTTATTGGGGTCTGTCTAAGCCCTCCTTCACCCAGCAGCTGTCCATCCCTCCTGACTCCTGCAGCAGTACCTCCATGTTCACTTCTTGTATGTAGCATGTTTTTTTGCATCTCACACACTCCCGTACACTTCAGTGAACACCCTGCACCCAGGTAGTTATTTATTCAGTTATTTCTTATTTAATAAATATTAGTAAAATGTTAGTCCTTGTGTCGCCCCCCCTTCTTAATTACATATATATTTATTTGAGTTTCGTAGCAGTACATTGTACTCTGCAGTTGTTGGCTAACTAGTTTGTGATTGGCATGCAGTAAAATTCAGCAGAATGCAGGACATGAAGTCTTTGTCACTACAATGTTCCTGTTGGGGGACCCCCACACCCCCTGCTTGAAAAGTGGCCTGATTGGGGCTGCATTTCACACTATATTCCCCAGCCTGAATGATTTCCCCGTCCGACCACGGTGTGGGATGGATGTATGAAAGTATTGTTGTGTGTTTTGTCCCCTTCACACCATCCAATCAAATTCTGAAGGATCAAATTGCATTACGCAAACACATTTTGTCCCACACAAATGACTGAATGTTTTCACTCGGGAGATATGCCACATACTCCAGATATCATGCGCTGAACGCTGTCTTTAAGTGCCACTCCGGCCCACCCAAAGATTGCTTTACACAAATTGACCAGTGCATTGTAAAAATAAAAACGCACAATATAAAATCAAACAGAACTGAAACGACATCACTTTGCAGGGAGCTGTATCTCACTCTGGTTCTCTCCTTGCAGATAAAAATATAATAATCCAAGGGAAGCTTTGTGGCTTTGGGCGACACACAGCCATGCTCATTATGAGTGATTAATACTGCTCATCAGCGCGAGGTCAGTGAGGTTCTCATGAGAAACCTCTCCGGTAGTGTCACTGTAACCGTACTGCCTTTACCCTTCACAGTGCATTGAGAGACAGAGGAGAGAGGCAGAGGACAGGGGTGTTCATACATTATTGTATGTGGGGAGTGTGGGTGGTTTAGCACAGGTCTGTGGAGAGACATTGAGAGACATTTATAGTTATACTGCAGAAAGAGCATTGTTTTAACAAATACATCGTGGGCCCCAGGCTGCTAGAAAAAACAACCTTCGTCGTTCATTAAACTAAACATCACGATTTCTACAATATTACTACTACATCATTACTACAACATTACTATATCATTACTACATCATTATTAGAACATTACTACATCATTATTACAACATTGTTGGAACACTACTACAATACTAGAACATTATTAGAAAATGACTACATCATTACTCCAACATTACTAGAACATTGTTACAACATTGCTACATCAATATTATAACATTACTAGAACATCACTACAACATTATTACATTCGCACAACATGATTACAACATTACTATATTTTATTACTACAATACTACATCATTACAACATCACTACTCCAACATTACTGCAACATCACTACAACATTAGCCTACTATGTCGTTTCTAGAACATTGCTACAGTGCAGCAGAGTCACAACATGGAGGACAACACCACTGTCGATATTCACCAGGGCGAATAATGCGATAACCAATAAGACAGAAGATGCATGTCATATGCATTGACATGTTCATGACATAATATCTCATGTTGATTGCTATTGGACACAGGTAGAAGGACATGGAAAGCCAAACTAACCAATAGTCTCATTGCAAAAATCCAAATAATCCCATTATAGGGAGGTCATGAACTCTGAAGTCTGTCAAACTATTTCTGATTCTGTCTGCATCTCTGGTGAGTTTAGCTCATTATTATAAATAGCAGTGACTAGCTTGAGCTCATGGAGGTTTGCTGAATGTTGAGCAGGCAGGAATTGTAGCAGACAGCAATGATATGCTGTTTTTTTCTTAGACAGTGTCCTAGATAGATTGAGATCGTTCCCACATTTTGATATCCATATACATCGTTTGTAGACATAGTTTGCATGAAATGTGGGCATTCATTCCTTTACATGATACGGAGAAAATACTTGACATCCACTCTGTGTCTGAATTCAAAATTAAGTAGTTCCTTCACTTCAGGGTAGAAATTGCTTTCTTGCCTTTGTTCACATAACTCAAACTATTATTAGCTAGCCTTCATAGTACCTAGCTTTCATCAAGTTCAACACTCTCTCATACACGCCCAGTCCGCGGTGTACAGATAATCCAACTCATCTTCCTCAATGACCTCGTATTAAACCTCGACAGTGAGAGTTAAGCGAGTAACATAAATACAAGCGGGGGTTCTTAATAATTGACTTTTGATTTTCAAGGTGAAAGGTTGTGTTTGTATTCAGTGAATCAATTATGCCTGCGGTCAGATTATGTCCAACGGCAGGCTCCTTGTGACCCATGAAATGCGATTTTACTGTTTTTTCGCGGTTTAATGAGCTGCGCTAATGTGCCTGATTCACATGGGTTCAGCACGTTGGGGGGAACATCAATCAATTAGCCGTGCTAGCGGGTTTCATCCACGTTAGGGTTGATACCTCCACCGGAGGGTTACACGAGAACCACGTATCGGCAATTGTGAGACGCGTGGAGCTCTGGAATTCTGTGGAATGATGAGTGAGTAATTAACAAGCAGGAATTCTCCACTCTCCACGGCTGTCAATCATGCCAGCATTAACCCAACTTTAAGGCAATATCTTAAATCCTCTTATTTTAAATGCATGCTAAATGTGGTGGATGCTATTCTGCTATGGTGCCGGCGTATTTGGTTGACTTGCACCACGTGAGTTAAAGGTTAAAGTTCAAAAGCTATTAAAGACTCTCCATGACAAATATCTATTTAGTTCACGTGATTGCACGATTTATTCAGGTGAACTTCCTGACTGTTCATTTTATGAAGTATACATTCATTTAAAATGAACAGAAGTGGTGTTTTAATGTTCAGGAAAATCGCCTTCCTGTCCGATAATGTTAGCATGAAAGTTATCGATCCAAATAGCTCCCATGCTGTCAAGACATTCTTGACTTTATCTTCATCTTTATTCTTAAATTCCATCGTTTCTTTTGGTAAACTAAATGTTCAGTAGCATTCAATAACAATCTTAAAAAAGAACGTGGAACACTGGAGGAAAAAAGCAAATTCCTTCCAGTCCAGATAAACACTTTGAAAACATAAACAATGAAGCCTGTTTGCCTGTTTAACTTATAACCGGAAAGGCGCACTTGGAGCAATTATCTGGTGGTCATCAGACTTGCAAACAAAATGCTTCAATATTTAACGTTGTAAACAAAGATGTCCAGACAAGTGTGATTGTTTTCCCCCTCTTCTCTGTGCTTCTCTTGATACGTTTCCCATTAACTCCTCTGTTCCGCCTAGCGCCTAGCTGCGAAGTCGTGAGTTCACAAACACCACCGCGCACGCATACGCACACACACACACACACACACACACACACACGCATACACACACACGCATATACTCTTTAGCGAATGTATTTTCTTATTCCCCGGACTAAAAAAAACAATTAGCTGCAAGATATAGCCAGACGATAATGTTAACGTATTACGGCTAGTCGTCTTTAAGTCGTTGAATGTCAGAGAATGAATAAATGATAAAGTAAATCCTTTCTTAGTAAGATTACTGAGACTGCATTAATTATTAACTTCAGTAAGAGTGTAAGAAGCAATGGGGCCAAGGATTTGAGAGTGAGAGTATATACTTAGACTTATCGCACAGTATTTTGCTGTTTTTGGATTCATGTTTTTTTTTTTTTTTTGAGGGGGGGGAACGTCTAGTTTATACTACTCAAAATATTTGAAATGGACTACACACTGATGGCTACCCTTTGGTATTGTCTGTCAATATCATATTCTGTCTTCATATTGGTAAGCTTAATCAAGGTTTTAGGAGGAACGTTGTTTTCTTTGTTTTCATGAGATAATAGATACACCTCTGCTCAGAAAGTGATTGTCAGTCTTTCCGCAAACACGCATTCATTTCCCTGCCAGGAAATGGAGACCCAAGATATTTCATTCAGCAACTATCACTTATTCAGTAGTTGACCCCGACTCGATGAACTTGATGGAAAAATACTGACATTCAGTGCTTCTCCACTTAAGTGGACCGGAGGGAAGTGCTGGAGCTTATAATCCTCCGGTAGTCACTAGTCTTAAAGTGTGTCTCATAGTATTGATCCCTATACCTGCAGGTATATTTAAAGGGAGCGATGCTACATGGTAGTGATGGGGATTACGTCTCTTTGAAGGGAGCCCGATCTTATGGCTCCTTTCAGAAAGCTATTCAACAGAACGGCTCTTTTTATTTAGGGGGGCGGGGTTACTAGGTTTATCTGCACAATAATCACTAGGATAATGAAGATTTGGATCACATTCAAACTTTGCATGTGTGGACTAGGTTTAGCACAAAATTATTCGTATTGCCAGACCTAAAGTCAATGATGTGCATTGGAAACATTACACAAGGTGACACCATATCCCTCTGCTTTGTCAATGAATATACCCTCGACTCATGACTCAATGGTGACCAATGGTATAACATAAGTCAGTCAGCCCCAATGGCTCTCACCAATTACGACTTTGTTCGTAACCTAAGAGCCGAAGAATCGTAACGCTCAAAAGAATCGGATCGTTCACGAACGGCCCATCACGGCGACACAGAAGAGTCTTAGTGTGTCCACATGTGAATCCAAAACCCACCAGCACACAGTAATGATAGCAATGTGCACATGCACTCACACAAACACACACAATGGAAGAAAACATTCAAATGGAGGCACTTAGGCTGCTCCTTCAGTGCCAAAGTGAACGTCTGAAAATAACAGGTATCAGGATGGGCTATTTCTCTGGTGGCTTAAGTACAGAGTGGGAGCTACCAGGAAAGGGGCAACCTTTCTCTATGTTGCTGTATTTTTTTTTAATATATATATATATATATATATATGTATATAATTTTGTAGTTCCCATTTAAAAAGAACACATTGGTCTTTATGAATTCTATTTTCGTGCTCTTACATACTTACAACACACACACACACATTCACACACACACACGCACTCAGAATTTAGCTTTCGTTTTTGTGCTGAAAGGCATAAAGAGGTTTTTCAGTTTTTGTAGATATTGGGTTTTCATTGTTTTGCTTAAATGTTTTGTTTTGTAAGTACTCAACGCTCAGTTGTTTGTAAAGACTATGTTTGATTTACATAATGATTTTCAGTGTTTTCCCAGAGAAACTGATTTTTGGCTTGGTTCAAGCTGTTGACTAAACGTATACATCCCAAGGCCAGAGGTATTTTATACTAACAGAATGATGAATCCATATGTGCTGAAATAAAAATAGAACAGCAAACTGTTTTATTAACGACTAAATATTTGGATCTGATATTGTTCAGCTCTGGAAATCTTTAGTAACACATTCATGAAGGTTCAAATACCAATACACACACATGCACACACATGTCAGTAAACCTGTCAGCAGACACCACAGACCTTGAGAAGATCTTCTGTGGTGATGATGATGATGATGGTGATGATGATGATGATGATGATGATGATGATACTGATCAAAGAGAAGAAATACCAAAACACAGTTCATCGCCATCTGAACAATTATGGTGAACCCTGAGATTGAACCAAAATACCACCAGAAGAACATGTATCATTACGTCCGAAAACTCCAGAGAAACACCAGGAAACCAGTAAACTGATGGACATGAAGATTTGATCTCCCTGCCTCCATGGAGACCCCACTGGTCTTAACTAATCGAACATTCAGTGACCAAAGTGAAACCGCATTGAGTATAAAACAAGTTTGTCTGCAAAGGACTTCTTTGGTCTTGGCCAGGCGAAATAAAATCAACTTCTTCCCACTTAACTGAAGAAGTCGAAGAAGAAGAAGAAGCCAAGGCTGTGGAGAAAGCAAAAGACAAAAGCATTAGCCCAATGCAAAACTCCAGGAGCGCAATCTGAGGAAGAATGCCAGGCCCTATGGAACAACAGCGCTGTGAGATTCATAGACCCAAGTCCCTTTGATTCTCCTCAGCTTATTCTGGAATCTACCTGACCTAATCTTGAATCTCTCAAGGCTCTCCTGATGTTATCTTATGTCCTCCATGTGTCCTCCTTCTGTAGCCATTGAGGGCGAACTAGTGGCGAGTGGTGACTTTTGACGCAAGGCATGCTGATGAGATCCCCCACCCACCCCCACCAACAATAAGCCATGCCACATTTCGGCTATAACAACATTTCTATAGTAAACGAGATATGCAATGTGTGTTGCATTGCCCTTTCAAGTGGCCAATGCATTGGATTTTTCCTACCTGTGCGTTGCAAACGCATCCTTCTGCCAAACAAGATATCGTAGTTAGTACATATTGCTCCTGTAGGCCAGACACTGTGAATCATTAAATAGCTCCAGCATAGCTACCACGCACCTCCTGGCACCATCCAGACACACAGATTAACTGTGGATGCCGACAGACCCCCACCGAGCAAGGACTACAAGCCCTAGACTCTGCTGCTCCACATTCACCAAAAGCAGGGTAATTGTGTTGAAGAAGCAGTCATGGTCCGCTTAGAAGTGGAGCAGGAGAAATGGCAAAAGTCCATCCTCTGGCGAATTTCATTCAAACTTCAGCTGGGATGTCCACTGACAGATTTGGTTTTTGGGGGGATACTGGCAAACATGTCATTATGTAAAAAGAGTGTAATTATGAGAACGGCGTTAACCACTATGATGTTCGATTCTCAGCAGAAATGTTCACAGGTTCACAGCCCCATATATTCTATTCAAATTGTACTGTACAATCAGCGATACACTGTCGCTTCCCTCTTTCAACAAATGTACTTATTGTAAGTCGCTTTGGATAAAAGCGTCTGCCAAATGACCTAAATGTAAATGTAAATATAGAATATACTTGGTGTGACCATGTCCTTATATTGGTTATTTTACTGAGCTGTGCATTATTTTGAATATATTCCCTTCTAACAAGAATGTAAAAATGAGAAATTATGGAATTATGGAAGAATAAATAACATGCACTCGGTTTTTAAAGACTAAAATACTGGACTCTCAGCTAAAAGCTGGTTTAACGCCCAGTCTAATGTCCATAGTCTACCTTTAAACCATCTGCTAGAAAAATACCTGCACCTCGATGTCCTGCCTCTGGATGTGTACTGCTTTTGGATTAAAGAGTTTCCTAACTAACCAAACAGTACTATGCACCATAACACTGGTTTACTACCGCTACCATGGTGGAAAGGCTCCCTTGCCTCCACCTATTCCAAGTAAATAAATAAATATTCCAAAATAGTCGTTCCCCCAAGACTTGGGGGAGGCTGTAGCCAGAGGTAACTCAGCTCTTTGTATGGCACTATCTGTCTACTTTATGTTCTATAAACCAGTTTTTGGTGGAGAGGAAAGTGTGTCGGACTGGTAATTATCTAGCACACCCATATAACGTGAATGGAAGAAATGTAATGTTATTAAAGGCTGTTGAATTAAATAATCAATGTGCATGAATCTGAGTGTACTCTACAGTCTTACGATGGCCACAGCAGCCTTATTCTATGGTCGTAAATGTAGTACAGTGTTCTGCTCGCAAAGTATAATGTGAAAGCAAAATTACATTTTATGTCTGAATAATTGCTAATCATTGTTCAGGGAATTGCAAATGTTCAGACTTATTCTGGGAGCAATACAAAATAATATGAAACATTACACTATAATATAGTAAATATACATATTTTGCAGATGTATGTATGTATTTTGATTCTTGGGAATGGTAACTGAGGCTGTAAGAATATTCGGTGTACTAGATGTCCCTGTGTATGTACATATGGATGGGGAGTGATTATGTGCATGTGCTTGTGTGTGTGTGTGTGTGTGTGTGTGTGTGTGTATGTGTGTAAATAGGTGCATGTGTGTGGGAGTGACATGAGTGATCCTCTGGAGGTGCATGAAGTGCTGGGTCATTAGTGTTAATCAGGGCGTGCAGTCACCTGGGCGCCTGTGATAATCTGACTTCTATTAACAGCAGCGAAGAGAGCGCACACATCCCCCATTCATTCTTTCCTCTTTTATGGTGACTCTCGCAATACATACATGCCAAAAAATGCAGACTGTTCCAAGACTGGCCAATGGACCTGCAGGGACCATGATCCTGACGTTCAAAAAGTCCAGTTGGGTCCAATTGAAGTTATTGCTATTTGCTATCTTTACTATTTAATCATTTAGAAGTGACTTTCATGAATCAGGCAGGGTTTTTGGCATCTTGCTCAAGGATGCTTAAAGGTTAGGCGAGGGACATTGGGGATTGAGTCCACTTTTGGCTGGAAGTCGAACACTCTAACCACTATACTATTTTGCCACCCTTAGACAAGTGTTACAGTAAAGAATGTGTGCGATTAAAACAATGATTGTAGAATTTAGCCAGATAAATAGGTACTTAAGAAAAATAAGACAAACAAATAAGACACTAGAGTATCATAAGGAATCCACTTAAGCACATTTTAGCTACACTCCTCTCTACCTTAAGACCAAAAGCTTGATTATAAATAGGACATCTCTGAGACGCTACCCTCAGCATCCATCGTAGGGTAAACGGCCCAGGGGCCTGGCGGTGTTTCCATGCAGGTCAGGAAGGTCTAATTCTGGGGTGCATGTTCCGTTGCTCCCCCCCACCCCCCTCCCCCCTGTACTGAGAACCCAATTAACCCAGTATTTTAGTCAGGCTTAATTAGCCTTGTCTGATGTCTGGTGGCTCCATTATGTTTTCTAATTAAGTCCCTATCAGTCTGCCAGGAATAATGGCTTTATGGTAGTTCAAAACCAAGCTGCACAGGGCCTGACAAGATTGCTTAACTATCGAGCTGGCAATCTCTTTGAATGCCATAGTGGGCGGTCGCATAGAGGGCGGTCTCATTTAGCTGGGGATTTTCGTTGTATGGCCGTATATCTTTCATCATTGGTTAACTGGGTCTCAATAAGGAGACAGGGATTAAATGGGGGAGGAGGGGTTCAGGAATGACAACTGCATTCATTAGCTCAGTTTCTTAAAGAATATCGAAGACAGTGTTCAGAGTTTAGACGATTTAAGGAAGTAGTTTTGCTGTTAACGGTTTTATTAAACCACTGAGCGCTTGCTGTCCCCTGGGATCCATTGAAAGCGAGGTGATTAATGGTATGTTTGAACGCGTCATTGGTTGTCCTTGTTAGTTATTTTTTATTTATTTGAAGTAAAATGAAGCGGGACCTTAATAAATGGAAGAAAATCAAATAAAGGCGATGTGGGAAATTGTGATACAACAACAGACCTCAGGAAATCTTGTTCCACAATATAGTGTTCAGTAGAGAAGCACTTCATAGAGTTGCTGCATTTTTACTGGAATTTAAGCACTGTCACACCAACACAATAGCAAGATGCAGTAAGCACATAAACCTACACACACACACACAAGAAAACACGTCACAACCACCCAAAGAGCCAGACTTTTGCCCCTTTATCTAGCTCATGACTGATTGTGCCTCCTGAAAGAAAACACACACACACACACAAAATAGAGGATGGTTTGACTTGTTTAAGTCGAGGGTGAGAACATTGAGAAACCACGTTTCTGGCTGAATGAACGATCATCATCTGGAGGTTATTTAAATATCCCCGGGGATGAAACATCTACTCCCAAGGGTGTGGAAAGCAAAAAATAGAGGAGAGGGGGAAAGATATGAAAACCCTTTAACTGCAAGCTACAGTTTCTAGCCATAGGGGGGCTGGAGTCAACACATTTGCTTGGCTTCTTGGTATTCATCACGGAGTATGCGTTTCAAGGGTTCATACATATGAATCTTTACATAGAAGATAATATAAAGTTTATATATTAGACCTAGGTGTCTCAGACAGCTAGTGCAGTATTAGGTTTAGTTGTGCAGAATGCCAATTATTATCTGTGTGTGTGTGGTACCTATTCTGGGACTAGTTCACAGTCACCTACCGTGAGAAATAATTGCAGAATCAATATCGCCATTGCTTTGGGTCATATTGACGAGTCAAAGGCGAGTGGCTATAGTGATGAGCCTCATGCTTCTGCTTGATCAATGGCTTATAATAGAACCTTGTTATTATCAGGTTAAATGTACACAGGGGCATACGCAGTATTGCTCATGCATTGTGCTATTGTTCAATACGAGCCCATCAATGCAGCAGCGTAAATCTATAGAGTAGGTTTTTTTTGGCCGGCACAATTACGTGTGCAGTGTATGTGACTAACCTATTAAAGGTAATCCGGGGAAAGCGATAATATTGACCAAAAAATGTCCATACGCTAACTCTAAAAGTGGGGAATGCAACACAAATGAGCTAAACGTAAGCACCTTCATGACCCGAATATTTTACGCCCCTCCACTAATGGTCTTGTAATAAGGCAACGCCATGGATAACTTGAGGAATTATGGGAGCTCAAGAGATAGAGCACATAGAGAGGTGGTGTGTAGCTTCATCCAACAAGGATCGTTGGAGGAAACGGTAGCACGTCTTGGCTACGTAATAAATCCACCCCGTCTACCTGCTCCGCTAAACTCATCCAGACCTCAAATGGCATAAGTAGGCTGCTTTGGTCCCCTGTTTTTTCCATTACGCATGCTGGCCCTGGGCGATGTCATCACAGATAGCTCACCTCAACAAGCTGACCAAGAATTTGTTATATTTCAAGTTATCCTGAATCAGAGGGGGATACATGTACCTGAAAAACTACTGCCTGTATGGGCTGAAAAGCATAAAAGCTACAATGTGGGTTTTTTTGCAAGCATTGCATGCATTGCATATTTCATTATCCAAAAGTTATTGCAGCCTTCAGGGCCATATATAGGAACACGTTTGCAGTGCTTGCTGGGACTTGTAGTGCCGCGCATCGCCGGAGTTGTGGGAGATGTGGGCCAAAATTAATTGAAAATTCAAATGATTGGGAGGGCCGGATATAATTTGGCTGAGGGCCTAATTTGGCCCTTGGGCCTTGTGTTTGACACATGTGCCACAAAATGAAATCATATGTTCTACCTGCACATCTGAGATTTCCCACCAGGGGTATATTGAATAGTGGATGTAGTGGAGTTTTCTTGGTACTTCCTGGACGAAAGCCACAGCAGTATCATGGTGTTATCTCCCACCCAAGAGTTTTTATTACATTAAATTACGTTTTTGCGGGGCCATAATAACTGATGAGTTTTCTCCAAAAAGCAATCAGAACTTATTAAACCAATGCCATCGGAGTGATTATCTTTTGTTTTTTAGGAGTGAAAAGCAGTTAACACATTCAATATCAATTAGAGGGATTTATGGGAGAAAAGCCAGCCTTGACATTCAAGAAACTTGAATTGTCCTCCAAAGTGAATAAAGGCAACAACAAAAAGTTATTACTGAACCCTATAGACCCACAACAACTTCATTAATTAGGAATAATATGCAAATGTCACTCCATTATCATCACAAGCTAGTGTTATGGACTTTGGGGAAGCTGTAAATGTGCCATTCACCATTGATATAAAACCCTATAGTGGGGGAGATGTGGTGTGTGATTAAATAAATTAAATATTCAAATAAACAATTCATGATTTCATTTCATTTTGCGTGACAAAGTGACAAAACATGTGCCGTTTCTAGCCAGCTGAGTTTGGTGTTTATATACGCGCTATATAAGAGGCCGGGGAAAACCTTGTTAAGTTGCGTACAAATATTGTCAAGGTTTTTCTGTTGGATGTAAAATAACTAATAGATAGATTCTTTTTGGCCGTGAAAATGAGTGGAATTGGTAGGCCTCGGTCATAACTATAATCAATGTTATGTAAACACATCTAATTTAAAAAACAGCAGCTTAATTGTTCTCAGTACAGCAAAATGCATTTTAGAAATGTTGTTTCACTTCATAGCTTACGCTAAATGTGTCAGCTCACGGTTAAAAGGTTTCAAAAGCAATGTTCTTTTTTACCCTTTCACCATTGAAGGTCCATATGAAACGTGTGCCCATGCATCATTCATGGGAAGATCTAACACGGGAATTCGAAAATTATACATTTTCCAAAAAGGTTCACTGGATTTAAACAGAAGCACTCTCTCTCTCTTCCTCTCTCTCTCTCTCTCTTCCTCTCTCTCTCTCTCTCTCTCCTCTCTCTCTCTCTCTCTCTCTCTCTCTCTCTCTCTCTCTCTCTCTCTCACTCTCTCTTCTCTTTCCTTGGTGCTCAGCGGTTTTGGTCTAGAACGCCTTAATACCCCTCTCTGCTCCAGCGTGTTTTCACAGGCTCAGCTCGCTGTCGTGGAACTATGAACTATGTGATGTTGTGTTTTT
>OMKP01023763.1:8496-27044 GCA_900302375.1 Bathygadus melanobranchus
ATATATGATGTGCTGTTGAAAACAGTGCATCATTTAGGATGCTGAGGAATTTCAAAGGGTAGGCGAAGTGTCACATTATATATTGGTCATTTTAATTTAATTATTTAATTATTTATAATTACTATAATTACTATTTTTAAAGCCTTGACACTTTTTAACCAATGGGCAAACTAAAAAGCAAGCGTTTGCATGTCAAAATCTCAAACTAAGATATTAAGGGCAAAAAACTCCATGAAGAGTGTGTATTTTCGGGGCAATGGGCCTTCGGAGTAGTGGGCCATCGGACCAATGGCATGGCACCCTTCAAAGTAGCTCTTAAGTTTGAGGAAACAACGTTCTTCTGCAAAGTTCTTCTGCTGTTAAGCCCCAATGTTGTACCGCACTTCAAAACGCGAAGGTGCATGTAAGACAGGATGTGTTTGAATACAACTGTTTGTATGACTATAAGTCTTCACCTTGTGTAGCCATTCTAGTTAGAGTCCATCTCTGTGTCCCCCACCCCCGCCCCCCCTCTTACATTGTCTATAATGAAAGGATTAGCGAAAACTCTCAGTACGAGCCATTATCTTTCAGACAATAGATTTTTTGAAAGAAAGTTTTGTTAAGGCTTCATTAGCGATGGCCTCCCTCTGTGGTCTGAATGCAGGGCACATTTGAAGCAATTACTTGACCAGAAAACAACCGTCAATCATTCTTAAAGGGGAAGGAGTCCAATTAATAAACCTCTTAAGCCCTTTTGGTTTTACATCCACTGCCCTGCAAGCTTTTGGTGACCCGTGTGGTTAAAGGAGAGTTTTGTCCACTGAGAAAGACATTCCATCAGGTTGTTAGACAGGGGGTCCAACAGTGATTCCTTTGCTCACTTGGGCGCAGGGGATTTTCGAGGACTTAATGGGGGAGTAGCAAGTGCCTACAGTAGCTATCCCAAGTGTCTTTGGCTGTCATTTGTCTACTTATGGACTAGTGAGTCAACATGCACACAGTCTAGCCTCCGCAGCACCAACGGGATAGAGGGTAAGTTATCCACCTTGCCTACATTGCAGATATGTTGGTGACTTGGAACACTTGTGTAACTGATTGCTTTCTGATTTATAGAAAACAAAATATTCAAATGTAATTATAACGAGGTTTCTGAAGAAGCTCTCTCATCGTCTTGATTTTGTATGTTTGTTTTGTAGGCCTACATAGCTATCATTTGTAGCCGCATTTTGTATTGCTATTACAAAAATACATTGGATTCATCTTCTAAATTAAATACAAGACAGAACGTTATATGTACAAATTAGAGCAAACCTATTTAATGATATGCTAGCCACAGCAATATTTAATCATAGCACAACAAAATTATGCCAACCAATTTAATTTACATTTTTTTATTTAATTTTAGTGATCTTGGAGACATACAAGTCATCATTTTAGTGACTTTAGTTTTCTTTACTTTTCATTTTACTTTACAATTTTATAAGATGATTTCTGACTTTTTTTTTCCTTTTCCTGCTACGTCCCTGTTGCAGCTGACAACATAAAGTCTTGGGGATTTTTGTTTCAACTTTTCTGAAGTGAGATTGGAAGAACTCATCTCTTCCCCTAGGCCTCGCACACAACCCCTGACCAGCGAGGAGATACCACTGAACGCTGGGACAGTTGCACTTCCTTCCTCCTGGTGGCAATTTCTTGTTCATCAAAATATTATTAGTTTCTTGTTATAAACGTGAAGAGAAAGAGCGTCTCGGATGCATTTGTCAATGGATACCCTTGGAATGGTGGACGATGGTTGCCTGGACAACTACGACATGGCAAAGGGCGTGGGGTCGAGCGGGGGAGGCCGGGTCCATAGCATCGACGTGATACTGGGATTCAGTAAAGACCAGGACCCGCTGCTCCAACACGCAGGGGAAGTTCAGAGCCACAATGTGAACGGGGGGAACCAGGAAGATTCTGAGAAGCAGGCTTCCTCCGATCCATACAGACACCTTTCAGACTTGGGTGTTAGCACACAGCATTCCACTTTCGATGGTGAGTGGAAAACCATTGCATGCTCTTAGGAAACATGTCCATTACAGCTATAGCTATGATAAGTGTTCTGTTGACTGTGGAACTAATCTAACACATACAATTAACCATTGATGGCATTCGTGCGTTAAACCATTAAACACACTACAACAACAAATAAGAAATCTTTTGGAACCCTACTGACAAGTCTAACAGACGCACTTTTATTGTATTGTGAAAGGATGATCTAAGTATGATGACGAGTCTAATTTAGTTATGACTATATCCATGTCTTCGTCAAAGACAAGTGTCCCATGTTAACTTATACCTAGATCATAACATTTTAGGGAAATAACATGATGAGGCAATGGAGGAATGAAACATGAACAAGTAAGCCTACACTACATGTTGCTGATGTTTGGATGCCATTCAGTGTCCTAGATCTAAAAATGTAAAAAACACTTGACTTAAATATGAGGGCATCCATGCTGAAACAATTACTAGCATATCAAGCTTGATATCAGGCTAACATTCAAGCTAAAATAAGAGGTTTAGCATAGCACAGCATTACCTATGCTAAACTATCAATCAATACTACTGAGTTATATGTGGTAACATAACTATTCTCTGGTGCTGCTCATAAAATCATTCACTCCTCACTACCATAGAATGGGATGCAATCCAGAGTCAAGCAAGGTGATTTTAGAGATGTTCAAACAATCAAAAGTCCTACTGCATAAAAAATAATAATAATTGGGTCATGTGGACCGTCTATGGACCATTTCTTTGGCTAATATATTTATTGGAATTGACAATCTGCCTTTCTACCCTTGTTAGATTAGGGAAGGCATGGATTTACAGGTTTAACTAGTAGCATATGTCTTGGTCGGATTACTCACAAGATTTCAGTGAAAGATGCCATTTGGACAGGCTTTAATGCTGTTGCTGACCCCCTGTGGGTTCAACCAATGCTCACTTCCAAAGCATTACATTTACAGACCCCTACCCCAACCTTAACAAATAATTTACTACTTAAGTATCTTACTCAAGGATGACTACAGATAGACTGTGGACATTGGGGTTCGAACCCAGGACATTTCAGCTGGGAGTCAAACCACTAGACTACCATGTCCCCCATTTAGTCAGTGTATGATGCATGGCAGGCAGCAGGCAGGTTAACCTAGGCAATGAGACACACGGCTGGATGTGGATCAAGGCCCTACAATGTATTATATGCAAATAGTTTGGTATGAGCATGGCAGAGTAGCACATACAGAGATATGATTTGAATCTATCACCATGCAAACAAAGGCAGCTATCCACTTCTGTGGTTGCAACTGATGCAAGCATGACCGACGTGATGGTTTGATGAGATGAAAGAAGTGTTGTTTGCTTTCCCTTGGCCAATAGACCACGGAAGCCTGGCTGGGGCCACTTTCCTCTTGAATAGAGACAATAAGAGCCCTGCTGCTTGTCAATTTAGTGTCAGCCATTGTGCCACTTCCAGCCACTTTCACTTGTTTACCAGTAACTTACTTATCGTAGAATGGAATACTAGAAAGACGAAATAGGTTGTACTCCTAGCAATCTGCAAAAGAATAGAGCTCTCCGAATATGCCTGCAGCCACGAGCTATGACTGAGTGACTTAACAAGGTGGTTATTTAAGATTAAGTCAGACCAATGTCCTGAGAGTCATATGTTTGCTTGAGAGAACTAACTCTTGATTCTGAATGGATTTAGCATTTTGAAATGAATAAACTTGCTTCAGAAATCAAGCAAAGAAAAGAAAGAATTTTTTTTTTTTTTTGACATGCAAACGCTTGCTTTACAGTGCTGTGTACTCCTGTACAGTCCATGTCATTCATCCCAAGAAATCCTGGAAGCACTTCAACATACTCACTTAGCATTTTACATTAATCATACATCTTAATGTAACATAATGTAAATATGGTTTTCATTGCGTTTCTCTGTGATTGTAGAGTCAAGCCTTTTCTCCAGTGACAAGTGCGAGGGGGGGATGAGTGACCTTCAGAAGGACTTGGATGACAATGAGGGCTCCCCAGAACCTGCTAAAGACGAGGACCACCCGAAGAAGAAGCACCGGAGAAACCGCACCACCTTTACCACCTACCAACTCCATGAGCTGGAGAGAGCCTTTGAGAAGTCCCACTACCCAGACGTCTACAGCCGCGAGGAGTTGGCTATGAAGGTCAACTTGCCAGAGGTCCGCGTTCAGGTAAAGATGGAATGGTTCATTCAATGGTGCACTATTGCATGTGTTCATGTATGTCAAGTGAGCTATTCTGATCACTGCTTTGTCCTCTGCCCAGGTTTGGTTCCAAAACCGCAGAGCCAAGTGGAGACGTCAAGAAAAAATGGACACAAGCACCATGAAGCTCCACGACTCCCCCATGCTCTCCTTCAACCGGCCCCCGATGCCCTCCAGCATGGGGCCAATGGCCAACACCATGCCCCTGGATCCCTGGCTTGCCTCGCCGATGTCCAGCTCCACACCTCTACACACCATGCCTGGGTTCATGGGCCCGCCGCAAGGCCTACAGCATTCCTACTCCAGCCACGGCTTCCTAAACACCCCACCTGGGATGGTCCAGGGTATGCAGTCAATGCCCCCACCTCCCTACCAGTGTCCGCCCAGCTTCAACGACAAGTATCCCATGGAGGACGAGAGGAGTTCCAGCATTGCAGCGCTAAGAATGAAGGCCAAAGAGCACATTCAGTCCATGGATAAAACATGGCAACACATGTGATCCGCTGGGCATACTGAAGCATACAGAAAGGATCTTAATGCTGCTCCAGTACATGTTTACAAAAGATGGTGGCGGGTATTTGGTGATGTTACTTTGGAGAGGAGAATGACATCACCTTGAATGTTTTGGACATTTTTGTGATGCTAATGGAAACTCTCAAAATACACTTTTTGTGATTTTTCTTTTCTTCTTTCAAAATAAGTTAGGCAAATAGAATTTGAATGTTTTGAGTTTTGTAACCTTGTGAAGAAAGCATCAAACAGTTTTGGACTTGTGTCAGAAAGATATTGGTTCTATTATGGATTGCAACCATGTAAGGGAATGACTGGTTTATGGTATGGGGATGGAAGGAATTCTGCAGGAGAGCAGTATGATATGCAACTTTTGTTTGATTAATCGCAGGCTAGTACAAAGGCTAGACATCTTAGAATATATTACTTGGAGCTGTATTTTTATATTGAGAGTTAGGATATCAAACACTCAATATAATTAATGTAATTTCACTTTTTCTTGCATTGTAATGAATGACCTGAGCTCCCTTGCCCTTTTGACGATTGACAATCCCTGTGCTTGTGATCCTCAATACGAGACTATTGTAGTTTTTTTGGTCGAGCAGGGGTATCTGCACAATCTGTTGGCCATAATTTAGTCATTATACATTTTGAGTTGTTTTATGAAAACAGCTCAAATGACATATCTCAAAGAGTATACTAATAGGTGAGAGTTGAAGGTTGATAAGCATGATTTGATTTTATATGCATTTGTAGGATCTGCAACTTATGCAGCTTATTCAAATTCTTCTTTGTGAATCCTCCCCTACCCCCTCTGTGGTAGGGCAGGTTTGACAGTCACCCAGCACAGGTTGGCCAGAAGTACAAGAGTACAGGATGGAGTGGGTTTACTTGCAACATCCATATATTTAAGCCTGCAAGGTCAAGGTGATTAGCATGTGTCTTGAACTAAAATCCCCCAACCGCATGGCTGACATGACAGGAACTTCTATGACTTCTATGGCTCCACTAACATATCTCAAAGAGTATACTAATAGGGGAGTTGGAGGTTGAGAACTATGATTTGATTTCATATGCGTTTGTAGGATCAGCAACTTGTGTAATTGCTGCTTATTAAAATTCTTATTTGTGAATATTGCCCCCCCACCCCTTCCCCTCTGTGGTAGGGGAGGTTTGACGAAGTCACCCAGCACAATCTGTCTCAGAGGCTAATTTAAGCAGACAAGCATACCTCTTAACACCTAATTACTGGTTTTAAAGCGATTAACCCCAGCTTCTCAGCGTCCAACAAAATCGACCTGGCAAACCGTGCACTCCTGCCTCGTCGTCACTCTTATCAAGTTTTCATGTTGCCCCTGCATACACTCTTAATAAGCGTACAAATGCAGATCTGCATTTTTCCATTATGGATATTGTTATTGGTAAATAATGCTCCTTACTATACTGTTTACTAAACGTTGACCTGAGTAAAATGGATTTAGTGTGAGAGAGTTAATAAGTGCTGGCAACCTTGCCTACCTCTAGGAAGTAGCACTGGTTGCCTTTATTATTGGATCACAACTATTTGAAGTTGGATTAATTTGCACTGACGTTACTCAGAGACAAAAGTTATTGGCCAGTGATGTGCGTGTGTATGTGTGTGTGTGTGAGTGAGTGTGTGTGCAGATGAAATCTTTATGGGTGATTCACTAAACGGCTGATAATAAGCCTAATTATTTCCCCTTTAATATGATTGAACAAATACACTTTTCTCAACATGGACCGTTGAGGTAAAGTTCACATGCAAGAAAAAATACGTTGCTGGGAAAATACATTTAAGTACAATCTGTGTACTCCACTAAATGGAATGACATCCTCATTGTGCATGTTAAAACATGTATGGTACAATACTGCTCGACTATTCATCCAGAACATTTTCTACATGTAATGGCATTTAGGAAAAGCAACACGTTTGTGTTCACTGTGAAGATATATTTGTTTTGTTTTTTTAACTTTTTGTGTTTTTGTTATAATAATCCCTGTTTGTGACAGTGGACCAAAAAAGCCAAAGAAACAAGAACCTGAGGACATTTAAATACAAATATACATGGAAATGTAACAGTGTTTAAGTGTTTAAGTAAACTGCTTATCTTGCAGTTTTCAACCACACCACATTTATTTAGACATTGACTTTCAAAATATGTGTGCAAAAAAAAAGCAATAAAGATTGGTTTGTAACACACTGGACCGAATCTTGCATCTTTAAATTACTTAAATTACTAAATTACTCATGACTTGCTTTGCTGGTGCTTATAACCGCTTGACCCCTTACAAAAAAGAAACAAGCCAACTCCACAGGGTCAACATTTGCACTGTTCAAACATGCTTAGTTCAAAACGTGTTCCTTCTACTCCTGATTATACAACATTTGCCAAACCACTGGCCTATTGATCTGCAAAACTGTTGCCAATTACTGTCCGCCAACAACAACACTGCTACAGAGCACAAAAACTGTTTTTGGATGGGTGGGGGTGGGGGCTGGTGGAGTAGTGCCAGCCCGTTACTCAGATGAAGCTCCACTCCATCAGGCCTCACCAGGGGTGTCAGGAGGCCCCAGCTGCAAAGCTGCAGGGGCCACTAGCCATGATGCGACACATGGACTCTGGTGACTGTGTGGCCCTCCTCAAAAATTATGTTTTATAAAAATTTATTTGTAGGCCTACATGAGGCAGAAAAGTGAGATCTATAGTGTTTGTACATGTATGCTTGTTTCCTGTTTTGAACTGATTGTAGTACACCTTCAGTGTGATATTTGGATAGAGGTGAATATAAAGTATAAAGTTAGGCCTATATTTAATAATACATTCAAAACATTCAGACTAACTGATCTTTCTAGCTTTCTATATGATCAATTGCACAATTTTCAATAGGCCACTATAGGCCAACTATAGAACTAAACACAAAACTAGTACTTTATAGTACCCTATTACAATACGATACACTTAAGTCACATTTCTAGCATTTGAAACACCCTTTTTTATTATTGCAGATTAAAGACAAGTTGACCATATGTACAGGATGGAGTGGGTTTACTTGCAACATCCATATATTTAAGCCCGCAGGGTCAAGGTGATTAGCATGTGTGTCTTGAACATCCTAACCTTCTTTCTTCTAAAATCCCCCAACGGCATGGCAGGAACTTCTATGACTTCTCTACTAGTAGCCCACTTAGTAACACATTTTACATGTATTTTTTAACATGTAACCTCTTATTAACATCGTAATTATTAATCCAAGACTGGCCTACGTATGACTAGAATTTCCTTCATGGCCCTTATTTCATATTTGTATCATAAGGGAGTCAAGTAGTAAGAACTATTAAGTAAGAAGTGTGAAGTATTCACTGCTTTTATTGGTGGTTGTTCTAATCATCCGTTACACTTTTGCGCTCATTGAAGTAATAAGCAAACGGAGACCTACCACTAGTATGCCAATGCATACACCTGTCAGCATTTAACATTGAATTTAAAAGAAAAACATTCGGAACAAGCAATTAATTACACACGTTATTATGACACGTTATTTTGCTTGGCCAAGCGTGAGTTTCAGTCAGCGGGCGAGCGGGATGTGGTCCACGGTGGAAATAATAAGGGAAGTGGGCGGAATTAATTGGGTTTGATTAAGACCGCTTTTCAAAGGGACACCATTTCTCCTATTGGCGTAATTGGGGGTCAGGGGGTGAGGCGGTGATTTGATGGCTGGCGCCAGCTTCTTGTCTTCGCTCCTATTCACTTGAGAGAAAATGCCGTGCCAAACAAATGTGCGCCGTGTCCGACTTTACATTGACTCACAAAAACACAGCGCAGGCATAAATAGATACAGATTGCATCTATGAATGCAACTAGTGTTGTTGACATGTACAGTAGTTGTAGCCTTAGTAGTAGCCTAGATATTTTCCACGTATAGCATCATACAGTACAAGTTTGTTACGTGATCGTTAAGTTATGATAGTTAAGTATTAGCTTTTTATTTACTTTGATTAGGAACAGATCGGCCTAATGTAAAAAAGCAGGAACAGTGGCACACATACCTACTCACCATGGATGATACTCACACACAGGAGCGAGTGACAGTTCCAGGACATACAGTTGTAAACTTGCTCTATTGACCTGGCAACCAGGAATGCTTGTAACTTGTTCTGTTCTAATTGCACTCTACCTTCAGCGAAATGCTCTAAATGTACAGTACCTTTATTTTGGCACCCTCTGCCGGAGATTTAATGTAGTTGTGTTTAAATGTAAAATATAATGTTATCATGAAATTAAAAAAAATTAAAATAAGGAAAGTATCGGTATGGAAAAAAAAACAACATACTGCACATACTGAATAATAATATACAATATAAATATTGACATAATGAAAGGAAGAAAAAAATGAGTAAAGCACACGGGCAAACACTTCCGCTGATTTGGGGTCAGTGGTTGAAGACGTTTGTTTCGTGGTCTCTTGCCATTGGTTTAGCTGCACTGTCTTTTCGACCAATGAGAGATAGACATCTGTTCACTCTTGCAACTCCAAAATTCCTCCTCCTTCTACACAAATTACCCATTCAGATAAGACGTGGTCGGTAGTGGAAAATAATACCTTCGTAAAAATGCAGATCTTAGGGCTATTTGCAATAATTCTAACACTGTCCGTCGTCCATGCAACGGAGTACTTCCGAGAACAATTCCTTGATGGTGGTAAGTTGGGCGTTAATCCTTTTTTTATGAACCACACACATGCTGAATTCATCGCATGCTACTTAGGCGGAGTTAACTACGTCTAAGTATGGCAATTGTCAAATTGTGATTGCATTAATTACACACGGATGATAACGTCATCTTAAGAAAGGTGTTTCTTGTGGAGTCAATGATCATGGTAGCTTTTTTTTATGGCAACAAAACCTGAAATGTGTGCCTTTAGCATGACATCCAAGGATGGCTTCCATTTGTGGCCTAACGTTTGTTGATGGGTAGGGTCGGACCTGCCATTTTTTTAATGACCGCTGACTACCTCAATGTTACACGATCATTCCAAAGTAACTTGGATCTGATTCAACTAAGTAGCTAACCATAACCTTATTTTCCTCCTTCCTTCCTACTGTAAAGATGAATGGAGAAGTCGCTGGGTAAACTCCAAGCACAAGTCCGACTACGGAGAGTGGAAACTAACCGCAGGAAGCTTTTATGGAGATGCTGAGAAGGACAAAGGTGTGTATGCCTCATATAACTACTGCAATCATATACATCCATATGTTTACTGCTTTCGTGAATTGCAATAGTGCTATCGAATCATAGTATGTGACAAAGAGTCTTAAAACGGGCGTATCCATATTTTGTCTCATTAAACTCTTTTGTTACTATATCTGCATAACTGAACCACTACTTGTTAGATTTGTCTAAAGTAAACTGCATTTGTTTCTCGTCCATAGGCCTGCAGACAAGCCAGGATGCCCGCTTCTATGCCACCTCTGCCCGGTTTGAGCCCTTCAGCAATGAGGGCAAGACACTGATCATCCAGTTCACAGTCAAGCACGAGCAAAAGATTGATTGTGGCGGTGGTTACGTGAAGGTCTTCCCATCGTCACTGGATCAGACTGAAATGCATGGAGATTCTCAGTATTACGTCATGTTTGGTAAGTAACGCATGATGGACAAGCCCCTAGTTGAATCTGTAGTGGATTATTGAATCCTAATTTTAGGAACCCTTACAATTGCCTAATTCTTCTGTGTGAGACGAACCCAACCATTTCTTTGCATTGCCGCAGCTGTATGTGTTATGGTTACTCTTGTCGTGCAGGCCCTGATATCTGTGGCTACAGCACCAAAAAGGTCCATGTCATCTTCAACTACAAGGGCGTTAATCACCTCATCAAGAAGGAGATTAAGTGCAAGGTAATTATATAATTTCTAAAGCACATTCCCAATGTAGATCATGGTTACAAAAAATAAATCACAGCAACATGACAGCTGTGCTGATCACAATGCTTACTTTCTCTCCCCTTCTCCTTCACGTCCAGGACGACGAGCTGACACATCTGTACACGCTGATCCTGAATCCAGACCAGACCTATGAGGTGAGGATCGACAACGAGAAGGTAGAGTCCGGCACTCTGGAAGAGGACTGGGACTTTCTGCCTCCCAAGAAGATCAAGGACCCCGAGGCCAAGAAGCCTGAGGCCTGGGACGACCGTGCAACGATCGACGATGCCGCAGACACCAAACCCGAGGTGGGGCACCCTATATGGTTACTGACTGCAATTACTGTTGTTTGGTGCGCTTGGTCTTCACATTGAGATTTTTTGCAGATGCAAAACCTGTTTGTAAAAAAACTTCCCATTTAACTGCAGGACTGGGACAAAGCTGAAAACATCCCTGACCCCGATGCCAAGAAGCCTGAGGATTGGGATGAGGACATGGATGGAGAATGGGAGCCGGCCATGATCCCCAACCCTGAGTACAAGGTAAGTGTCTGGATTCTTCTCCCATGTGGAAAAAACCTGTGCTAGCTTCACTAAGAGCTCTGTTGACTTTTGCTAAAAATTATTTTGTACTTCTTTTTTTTTTCCATCCAGGGAGAATGGAAACCCAAGCAGATTGACAACCCAGACTACAAAGGTGTGTGGGTGCATCCAGAGATTGATAACCCGGAGTACAGCGCTGATGCAGCCATTTACAAGTTTGACAACATTGGAGTTCTGGGCCTGGACCTGTGGCAGGTGAGGGGGAATATTCCTGCAACACCATGCCTTTGGCTGTGGTGAGATTGAAAAGGAAACTAATTGCTATACTTTATTTTTTGTTCTTCTCTCCCAGGTCAAATCTGGCACAATTTTTGACAACTTCCAGATCACAGATGATATAAAGGAAGCCGAAGACTTTGCAACTCAGACATGGGGTGCCACAAAGGTAGGTGCCTGAATTAATTAATTAATTAAATTAGGACATTTTCATTTTATCAGTTGATAACCAACCATTCTCCCTGGATGTTTTCCCTTCTATAGGAACCAGAGAAGAAGATGAAACAGGACCAAGATGAGGTGAAACGGAAAGAGGAGGACGAGAAGACCAAAGAGCAAGACGCTGAAGCCGAAGACGATGGCGACAACGATGGCGACGATGGCGACAATGAGGATGAGGAAGATGAGGAGGACGGCCTTTCGGAAACTGACGAGGACGAAGCCATGGCTAAAGATGAGCTATAAGAGAGCCAGGACAGAAGATGGCCCTGATGCACTGTCCTTTTTTTTATTTTATTTTTTTGTCAGGGAGTACTGTGGCTGCCATGCATCCACCCCACCCCTGAGAGCTGGACATGGCCCAACTTGGGTGGAAATTGTGCATTAACTGGACTCACTGCTCCATTTGTTTCTAATCCATTTTCTAAATGAGCTGTCTTGCATCTGAGTTGTTCCCAATGTCTTGTGCCCCATCAGAATACCTTGATGTAAAAACAAGCTTGCGCACCTGTCGCCAGAAAGATGTATACCCAGTAATTGATTGAATTTGCACATGGACACAATCGAGCTCTGCCATAACGCTGTACTTCCACATCAGTCGTTGTTTGACAGTTCAACCAATAAACGGAATGATTCATTTTCAATTTTAAACCGACCGTAGGAAAGGTTTCTCTTGGCAAATCTGGAACAGGATTGCGCATTGAGACTAGTGTTTGAATGTATCTTATATGTACTCACTGCTGAGTATTTGCCATTTTCCCCTCACATGTACTCCACCTTTCCCTGCCATAACCCCTGCAGTACACATGAGTGTTCCAAAGTGTACCATTCAAACTATTAGCATTCTGCACTTTCTAGTGGTGCACATTGAATTTGCCTTGTCGTTATAGATTGTATGGAATTTGAAAATGTGTAATTCCTTTCAAGTTTCTTTTCGCTGTATGTTGGGTTAATTTTTCGTTCCTGTAATATGGTTCAACACAGTAAGGTGTGGTAGGTCATCTAGAATCACACCTTTCATGGGACAGAATGTTCTTGATATACCAGAGTTTTTATTAAAGGGGTTACTTAACTCTTCCTGTGGGTTTTGTTTTCATTCTGGATGTGCAGCAATGGAATTGCATATGCGTTTGTTGCCCAAATGTTTTGTATTTTTATACTTGGCTTATAGTGTAGTCATATAAGGCTAATGCAGTTTATGTATTAGTCTAATGCGTTTGGAGTCAATGTTTTCCAACATTTCCATACATTAAGAGATTGTCTCTTTGGCCACATGATGAAGAATCTTTCTGGAGCACATTAAAAAAGAAACCAATAATTATGGCCCATTTGTGTGCACCGATATAAATGTTTAATAGGACAACTAATCCCCCACACAATTATTTATTCGACCAGGCCTGGCCAGCCACCTATGCCAGTTTTTGACAGCACTGTCGCTGCTGCCGATGCGCGTGTCCGCTTAAGGGCGTGCGCACTCCCGTCGCAGCAGGAAATATGGCGGCGCTCATGACTTTAAGTCAGGTAAAGCAACAACTCCTTTACCTTGTAAAATATATCACAACCGTTGAATGATATGTATGTTCCAACGACAATTTCAATATGTTTCCCTCATTATGCTACTTTTTAAGCGGTGTTACGGTGTGTTGTGCTCGTAGGAACCTTTTGTTTTCAATTGACTTGGTTAACGTCTAGATGAAGCCTCTAGCATGCCGTAGTGGACTATTTAACTGGTCGTTGGAAATAAATACGTCAATAACCCATGCATGTAAACAGCCCTCGTACTCTACAGAGTCTCTTAACGACCTTGATCTCTAATAATCGAAGGCTGTATATTGTAACTATATATACTTTAATGGGAATGTGCCATCTGCTATTAAGTTAGCTATCTAGTTAACGCCAAAGTTGGCCTGTCTAAGTAGGCATTCGCACGTCGCCAATTTCACTGTATCTACATTCTCTATTATCAACAGTTATCGAGTGGAAACCCGGTATATGACAACTATTTCCGACAGGTAATGTCTTCTGCCTTGTGTATACCTTTTGAGCACAGCGTTTGGCTGTGTTGATAATGTGCCCAGCTGTCACACAACAGTAGCCTACTGCACTCGACAAATACAACCGTGTTGGTTGTAACTGTCAATCATTTCAGGTGGACCGTGGAAACACAGGGCAAATATCAGCTGGAGATGCCGCTCAATTCCTTAAAAAGTCCGGCTTGTCAGACAGTACACTCGGAAAGGTAATACCTAAACTTGTTTGAAAACGGAAATACACAGATGTCACAATGTCTTAACCCTGTGTTTGTTTCAAATATTTTAGATTTGGGATTTAGCTGATTCGGAACATAAAGGCTATTTGGACAAGAGGGTAATGTTGTGTTTTATCCTATTTATTTTATTTCTCTGTAAAATTGCTAAATGGTTTGATGCTGACGTAAGCATGCCAACTGACTACCACGCTCTTTCCCAGGGTTTCTTCATAGCTCTGAGGCTTGTGGCCTCAGCACAGGGAGGCAACGACATCAGCCTCAACAACCTCAACCAAACACTAGCTCCACCCAAGTTTGTGAGTAATTTACGAATCGCTTGATTTCACAATATCCAACAGGGTGTGCATTCCTCAAACAGCTGCATGGATTATTCACTACTTATTCAGTGGTTCTAATTTAGTCTTCAATCGGGTCAGCTTTAACACTGTAAATACACTCATGGTTTTTGCAGAAGGACACTGGAAGTCCATTACCATCATCATCGTCAGCATCATCAACATCAACAGACTCGCTGTGGGCAATACGGGTGAGTAATGACAGGACTTGTAGACATAGTGTTTCCATGAATACTGTGATATTCATCTCCTAAAACACTGATTTGGTTATATTGCAGCCTGACGAAAAAGGGAAATTTGAGGGTATTTTTGAAAGTCTGTTGCCGGTCAACGGCCTCCTACCAGGTGATAAAGTCAAGCCTGTGCTTATAAACTCCAAGCTACCTCTCGACGTGTTGGGAAAGGTACATATGTTATTATTGACATAAAGTGGCTCTAGTTAATTGTTGTTTTTATTTAGTTTGCATATTAAAATGTGTTCTTTTTAGATTTGGGAACTTAGTGACGTCGATAAAGATGGGCAGCTGGACAAAGAAGAGTTTGCAGTGGTAAGACGGTGTCATTGTACTATTGTAACACCTTGGCCCTCATGGCTGGTGGTGTGTTTTGAAAGCTGCTCTGTGTCTTTGACCTCTTTGACCTCTCCACTGGGACTAGGCCATGCATCTGGTCTACAGAGCCATGGAGCAGGAAACCATCCCGGCCACCCTGCCCGCCAACCTCGTCCCACCATCCAAGCGGAGGAAGTCTGCCGTGACGTTGCCGGGTGCCGTGGCCGTGCTTCCGGCTCTGTTTGGGATGTCCTCCTCTTCCTCCTCCTCAGGCCCATCGCCCCTCAAGGAGACCCTCCGCCCCACCCCCTCCTTGAGCGCGGTTGCCTCCCTCGGCACACCCACCAGCGGCCTCTCGCCTAAACACTCCTTCAAATCCAGTCCACATCAGGTATGGCACCTTAGCCGTGAGTTCCGATGAGAGGTCGATGTCGGCTTGTGTTGCGAACACTGTGTTCTGCCAAAGCAACTTCATGGTAGTTAGCTTTGCAAACAGTGTTTGTTGCTTTGTGCAACTGACATTTATAATACAAAACCTATACACACATCTAACTAATGGAAGGAGTGCCAAGGTCTTCACACTTGGCAGGTTTATTGATAAGCACCCATGGAAGCTGCAAGCAATTTGCCCGTTCCAAAAAGGCATGGAACGGGCACCAGAGTCCTGCATCGGGTCGGGTACCTGCAAAAAAAAAAGTGATTTGCGGGTGGTATTTTGTCTTAATTTTTCGGTTTTTATGGTTCGGTTCTGGGTAAAACAAAGAAGATGCGGGTCGGATTGCGGGTGTTGGATAATATATATATCAAGATAAGATAAGATAAGAAGCTCTTTATTGTCTCCGAGGGGAAAATGCAATATGATATGCAATATGATGCAAAATATCAAAAGAAAAACTTTAATAATAGCCATTCAATTTAATGTTTTAATCCTCTAACCTCTGCAGCGCATCAATCTGCTGCAGAGCGCATCAAATTTTAAATGGCTGATGAGGTGAAGATCTCTATTGGAGAATACAGCATTGCCAACAACTCTTCCTCAATAGCGAAATCCAACGTCTGGGAGGCTTTTGGTGTCATCCTACTTATATGTACATTTATTAGTCTACATGAATATTATTCAATGGAATGGACGGCTTCATTTATGCAAAATTGTATTTCCTGGATTAGGCTACCTCTGTTTTAAAATATATTATCTTAATTTCACACGTATGAAATGGCCCAAAATGATCACTTTAAACGTAGGCTACTTTATTCAGCCTAACAGAATTATTTAAACAACAGCTTGAAATGATTCCATCCCGCGCGTTTTGAGCCAATTACGCGGTTGATCACTGTACCGTGATTACTATGAGATGTTTTCACTGCTCGTGGTTATTATAGGATATGTGGGTTCGGGTCGGGCCGCGGATCTTATGCGGACGGGTCTGGTCGGGTCGCAGAACTAATTAGCCATATGTGCGGGTGGCGGGGTGGGTTCGGTATTGCACGTCACGGGTACGGGGCGGGAGCGGGTCTTGAAAATCAGACCCGTGCAGGACTCTGATGTGCACTGCACAGGCTGGTGTATTGCTGAGGACCCAAGGAAGTGCAGTGTTGAGTGTGAAGTTGTTTGGTTGAGCGGTTCTTAAAAGCTGCAATACTGGTGGCCACACGGTCGGTGCATTTCAAATGTTCGCACTTCGAATGGGTACATGACTAGTGTTACAAAAGCTGAGACGTTATCTATTATCCATTCTTATCTATTAATATATGAATTGAAGAGTCCAGCTCATAGCTGAATTGGAAAGGTTAATCTAGCCCGTCTTGATTGCGGTTGCTAATTTCTGTTGAGTCAGCTCAATGAAACCCAAAGGAAACTAGGAAACACATCACAAACTTTAGATTAGAAAAAAGCCGGTTTTTCAGCTCCACCCTGTGACAGTGTCACAGCTTGCTGTTGTAAGAAACAAGCACTTCCAGTATCCAAGCCTTTTCTTACTTAGCTAATAGCCGGCCTTGTTTGGCCACATTGTTGTGAGCAGTGACCGCTGTCTGTTTCTCTGTGTGACATGCAGTTGATGCGGGGCTCTGTGTTGACACTAAAGGTAGTTCTGTTGGAGAACATAAGGAATGACAGCTCCTCACTCCTGACTGATCCCTAATCAGTGCTGATGGTTGTTGTCATCGGGGCAGTGTTTCATCATCTCTCAACTCATTTCCACATTCCGCATGCTTTTGTCTTCATCGTGCCATGGTTCCCTGGCCTGTTTCTAGTAAAGCAAGTAATGTGCTTAAAGATAATGTGTTTTGCTCCATATAACTGCTACATGGCTCAAAGATACAGACATATGACAAATAATAACAAATCCCTTGCATTATGGATTTACATTTTCATAAACCTTTTTGTCTTCGATCTTGTCTTTTAAATATGTATTCAAAATAATTCCTCCCGAATTCCTTGTCCTTCCATAGGTTTTTTGTATGGGTTTATTTTCCACTGTCAGCACATGTAACAGGTGTTTGGGCTGCTGTAGCATTGCTGTTCATCAGTAGTTCCACTTCCCCTCAGCACTCGGTGTCACGTAACAGCATACGTCACACGGAGGCCGCTTGGAGAGCAGAGGGAATGTGGGCAGTGATTTAAATGGAACGCACCTGAACCTTGTACACGTTCAGCTCAAACTATCACGGCTCAGCCGCCAGTTAGTTGTAGGCTTGGCGCTCTACTGCTTTTTAAAATCATCAGAAATACCTGACAACTCATTTCAATGAGGCGAAGGTGTCTTCTGCAGATAATTGCAATATGTCTGCATGTGGTAATTAGCTGCATCAATTTCTGATTTTAAAAAGAAAAAAAAGCAATAAGTAATGATTGTAAAACTTGCTCAATGTATTTATCTTCTCCTTCTTCGGTGGTGAGAAACCAGAGATTTTATGTACACTCTCACTCTTTTTATGTACACTCTCTCAGTCCTCAGTCCTTATGTACGCTCCCTCGGTCCTCTGATGGTCGATTTCAACCCAAGTGCATTTGAGTTTTTCAGACAAATGGAACAACACTTATGATGGCGGGGATCCCCTCGCGGGGAAGTCAACAAGAGCATGTTGACTAATGAAATGCAGCCGTGGTCTCTCATCCCCTCGTGTGTTGTCTGTGTCCTCAGCCCCAGGCCTCTGTGAACTGGGTGGTCCCGCTGGCAGACAGGGGGCGCTACGACGACCTCTTCCTCAAAACGGACACAGACATGGACGGTCTTGTCACCGGTACCGAGGTCATCGAGATCTTCATGCTGTCCAGCCTGCCCCAGACCACACTGGCCCAGATCTGGTGAGGCCCGAGAAAATGAAACGGAAACTTAACGGGACTTTTGCAACCCAATTTCATTGTTATGTTGTGTTGTTGAAATTCTTTTGTTGTTTAGTCTGCTCTGTTTCAAGAGGATCTGTAATCTGAATATGCCATGCTGCTCAGTTACATACAAAAAAGAATTAACTCATAAGCTGCTGGTGATTGCTTTTTAAAAAATCTTTTTTTTTAAATGTTTTTATATATATATATATATACCTTGAAAGTGTATTTGTAGAGTTTACTAAATTGAGTTATGTAACTTGAGCTACCACCTTACCGTGGTGGAGGAGTTTGCGTGCCCCAATGATCCTAGG
>OMKP01023764.1:0-15140 GCA_900302375.1 Bathygadus melanobranchus
AGCAGAACCGGGCTCCGACCAGATGGATGTCACTGCGTCTGGTCAGAAGCGGTTATGTCAGCACGGAGCACTGTTTATTTTGTACTTTTGTCTGACACTGCTGATCAAGCAGCAAGGGGAATTAAAGGGGATGGGGGTGGGGTCTGGCTTAGATAGCATGAAGCAATTCTGACATGATGGGGACTATTTCGTGGCTATTATCTTCATAGTTGAGGCTTTCCAATGTTCCACAACTTACCCTCGTTGGTGGAGCTACGGGAGACCCCTGGCCTTTTACATTGTTCTGGAAATGGAAACAACCGTTTCAGACCATCCCCAGTGAGCAACGGCAATGAACAAAAACAAAGCAAAGCTTTATTGAAAGCATTTGCAATACTTTCCACTCGCTCAATGACAAGAGATAACAGGATGTTAATCTCATTACACAGCTCATAAAGACTCAAGAAGTCTTCTATCCACTGACCCTGGCGGGGTGAGAGGTGTCTGGGGTGTTTGCGAGTGTGTTCTGGCAGCCTACCCTTCACAGCCGACGTGTAGAGCGCGATCAGCCCGGCCAAGGCGCAAATGAGCAACAGCAACAGAACAGACAGGCCGATCTCTGCGATGGTCCAACGGCGCGTCCCTGGTTTGCTTGATTTCTCCATGATGTCCATTTGACTTTCTGATTTGCCCATTCTCCCCTCAACCGGCGGTCTAGAATGGCATGGGAGGCGTGGGGTGAGCAGGGACGTGAGGCATTCATGTGTGTGGGCTGTGCACTGTGATGCAAAATGCTGCAAACCTACAAATTGGCACGACAGTTGATGAATCAAAGGTTTTGTTTAGTTTTCCTATACGACGGCCACCAGAGCCCACGGATGCGGTTCTACAGATTAAAATCCACAGAAGCACTGACGAGGACGTGACGAGGAGACGCGTCTCGTGAGGCAGAGAGAATCAACGGCCTTTAGGAGGTCGTGTCTGGCTGGATCAGCAGACCGCATCTGTTGATCGTGACACATATGACGTTTATTATAAAGTATTGAGTTGTTTTTTGGAAATTAATGATCAGATGTAAACAGACCAGTACAGTGTCCTCCAAAGACCCGAATCAGTTTGAAATATTATGCGTGGTCGTTGGACTATTTTCTTCCTTCCTTTCTTTCTTTCTGTGTCTGTGTGCGTGTTTTTCTTCCCTGATTACAGAACCAATAAATCCCCAGCATGAGAGAAAGAGTGAGAGCGAGGGCAAGAGAGAGAGAGAGAGAGAGAGAGCCCATAATGATTATGTACATGTATCATATCAATGTGAAACACAATATTGCTGATGAGTGTTTGTGGCAGTGACAAAACCACAATCATCCTCGGCGTTTCAGCTGGCTGGCATCTCGTCAAACCCACCCCCCACCCCAAAGCACCTGCCCCTCCATAAGCAGCCCATTGCTACTCCGTCATTAAGGGTTCCTGGCGGCCCGCGTGGCGGTAAATCAACGCCCAATCACCACCACCACCACCACCAGAACCACCGTCATAAGCGGCTACTGATGAATACATGTGGGCACATGTGGCACACGTTAGACATCCTGTGACACCGGTCAGGAGACGGGGCTGTGGCTTACAGGCACTCATTCATGTACACGCCATGCGACGACAGCAACACAAGAAGAAGAAGAAGAAGAAGAAGAAGAAGAAGAGGAGGAGGAGGAAGACATAGAGGCAGGAAAAGTGAACTATGCCAGATTGGGTCATGTGATCTGGTCTCTGTTAACACTGCGTAGTTCATTTACTGTTCATGACATGTGAATAATATATAACATGTGAATAATAAATGAAGGATCGTTGATTCGGTATTTGCAAAAACAATAAGAATGGAAATACAGACGTCAATGTGTGTTGGAATGGTGCGGTGGTTCAAAAGTTCTGTGGGTCAACGTTTAGACACAATAAAAGGCAACGGAACCGATGGAAAGACTTTAAGCTGCTTTAACTGCATTTTCCGGATAGGATTACAAGTCATTGTTTTTTTGTAAGTTCCACGTCACTACTCTAAATTCAGTAACACGTACACAAAAACAAGGCGTTTTGTTCTGGCTGGGACGGCTCGGCGTTCTGCCCATGTTGTCATCATTTACATCTCAAGCAGAAAGCGTACAGCAGCCCAAAACACAGATACCAGGAGCCAGCCATTGTAAAACACAGCTAATCTTTTCCAGAGATTCACTATATAAAGTTTAGTTTTTCCACAATGCGTCTATTTTACAAATGCACTTTAAAAAGAAAAAAGCTCTGGTTAATGCTAAATTGGTACCATCAATCCAATCCACCACTTTTTGTGTGTGTGTGTGTGTGTGTGTAGCATTTTGTGTGTAAAATGGTACAAAATCATGTTCCAGTTAGCTTATCGTTCTACATTGTTTGTTTCCCATAGACATGTAGACACACGCACACACACTTGCAGATAGCCTGAGAATCTGTGCTTACCTTTATCTTTGGGTGGTAGAGAGAGAGACGTCGCTCGAGCCCCCCGTGTGGTTTTCCCAGACACCCCTGCTGAGCTTCCACTCAGAGCTGGTGTGTGGAGAAAAGAGACCGTGCTGCTGGATGGACAGGAGATGCAATACACAGCGTGTGGATCTGCTGGGCTGCTCATGGAGCGAGGGACGAAACCTCGGAGAGGGAGGGGGTGAGGGAGGGAGAGAGAGAGAGAGAGAGAGTGGAGAGAGAGAGGAAGGGAGGTAGAGAGTGGAGGAGAGAGAGCAGACAGAAAGAGAGAGAGAGTGTGTGTGTGTGTAAGAGAGAGAGAGAGAGAGAGAGTGTGTGGGGGAGAGAGATACATATTAGAGCGAATGAGAGTTGCAAGATGCTTATTGGGTATTGATTGCAACAGTGATAAGGAAAATATCACAGGTTTTTGGCGATGTGGGCTTAGTGTAGGGCTGCACAAGCAGTGTGTGGGGGACGTGGGGTGGCTGTGTTGGCAGGGTGTAGGAGTGGCATGTTGCTGTAACCATCTGGTCCTCTGTATCGCTGGTAGTGGAGGCCTCCAGCTGCTTTTAGAAGTTATGCTACACACAAGCTGGCATGAATGAGGAAGTCTGGAGAGGCAAGAGATATAAATAAATCATGCACTTCAGGATTTCAACAAGAGGGGACCAACAGTATACTGCATTTATCACTGTGATAAAGGCTGTCTTCTTCTCTTTATGTTTGCGGTGTTGATACTTTCAACCAATGTCACCCCAAACGTAAAAATATGCCTGAAAATTTTCATTTTAGAAAACATCTTCTGTGTTGGTGATGGCGTGTGTTTATCCTGTTTGTGTTGTTCACAGTCTGGCCACCAGGTGCAGCATCAGGCCTCTGAGAGCTCTCTGCTGTAATTAAGTCTTGACACACAACAGGTGTGGACCGTGATGGCACACAGTATTCGACAGTGATGGATGTGTTTTGTGACCAACGTGATTTATGTGTTTGATCATGCGTTTGGAACATTGCACATTAAATGTAAATTAGCTCTTGGGGTTTTATTATTTGATTGATCTCCCTGCGTTGTATTTTTATGTCCTTCATTAAACGGATTCTATTATTCAAAGGAAGTTACAAGCCGAGGCCTTCACTTAATTAACGTGTCAACCCGCTCACAGCATCCCAGCCAGCAAAGTGGCTTTACTGGAACAGGGATCAGAGTGTGCCACTCCATTAATTTTTAAATACATACTTCAGGAAACCGCTGTGATCAATAGCCCTAATAGGAGCAGCACGGTTTTGATTTTTTGTTGTTGTTTCAGGCAGACGTCATACAGACCACCGCTGTCCTCGCATACCTCTCTCCTCCTCTTCATCATCTTCGAGGTCTTCGTCAGTAGACCGCAAGGAAGCAGCAGGTGGATCGGATGAACCCCGGCCTGTGTCATCTACGAGCGGCACGCTGCCCAGAGTCATTATCAGCCTGATTGGGCAGACTAATGAACTGCTATTAGAGGGAGAGTGCCAGTCACTTTGGCCCGCTAGCATCATATGCTGAGCCACGATGGAGGTTTGGCATCGGAGTTTCAGGACCCCAGAGATGCCGTGTTTAAATGGTTACGTTGAACAAGCAGAGAATAATGTAGGGCATGAGGACATTCCTTGCGCGATATCGTGGTGTCTAAAATGAAGGTTTGACGCTGTTGCTCAACGTTTTTAACCTAAGTTTAACGTTGATTATTTTATTACTTTTCACGTGTGTCTTGGAAAACAGAACCAAAATGTGTAATTCCATTTTAATTTGATGTTTCGTCCAGCTGATGTCATTATTGAAACGGTTTACATGAAAGTATCTTCAAGATACAATATTGCAAAATGTTGCCTTTAATCTATATAGATGAGAAGCCAAGAGCAAATGCAATAAACCATGAAATAATGAAGTAATTTATCTGGCATGGGCACCTTGTGAATAGCAATGTGTGGCTAATGCTTGTGTGGCTATTCACAACTTTTTTGACATAATTCAAGTTATTTTACTGGGGATTTCTTTCAGTTGTGTTCATAGAACAATGTCGACATTTATATTCTATAAAAAGCAAATGTATTAAAATATTGGTTGATAACGTATGCTAAGAAACCTGATCTTGTTTTCGTTGTCTCTTCACTTTATATGCGCATACCTTTGTGTCATCCTCGTAAACATTTACCAGAACCCTTTTGTCAATTCCTGCTGATTCTCTGCACTGTCAATCCTCTTTGTGCTCTGAGCAGAGATTGTACTCCAGCCACTGCAAAAGCCAAGGACCTATTATGCTCTGATACGGAATATTAAACTCAATCACTGGATTATTGCGGGCTGCACTAACCCAATGCATAGGCCTACTTGCGCTTGCACAGACCATTAATACATACTTCAAAGTCTCTGTGATTATTTGGCCCTGGAAAGCAACCTTGAAAGCTTTAGGCTGATGTGGGTGGATGTGATGTGTTTGATGTGTTTGATGCACAAGGTTGCCCAAGGTTGTTGAAAGCCCCGACCCAGAAAATCAGACATGGGATAAGAGGCAGGTGAGCGATGCTTTGGTTTGCTGTACTATGAAACAGCTAAATATTGATGAAAATAATAACATATCATATCATATGCAAGTTAAATATGTCTAGCTTTTTTATTTGAATGTGTGCGTATTGGTGAGCAAACTCCTCCTTTTGAAATAGGTCATGTGATTTGGGATTCAAACGCATCCCCCATGGAAACACATGATGGATTAGACCAGTGGGCCAACTGTGCTCATCTAAAAACAACATGGTAGCCCTTAATTAACTAAACCACCTTCCTTTGGGTGGTCAAATCCCATACAGTATTCTATGACACCACGTTATCTCCCAAGGAAAGGTTCACGGAGAACCCTGGAAGAAAGAAAACAACAAAAAAACTATTACATAGAATTTATTGGCGCTAGGCCTCGGCCCCGCTGGCTATGCAACCGTGCATTTTACGAAGCGCGAAAGACCGGGTGAAAGAGAGGCATTGATTTATCCTTACCAGGGAGTGCTGAGGAGGACGCGTCGCTGCTCGTTTAGCTTCACAACATCACTCGTCCCCGCGGACCCGGCTGTCAGGTCGGTGGCGCGCGACGCGTTTATACACCCAGCTGTTAATGGTCCGCCATTAACATCGTGATTAACTGGCGTGCTCCCGCCATGCCCGAGTCATCGCATGTGTTTAAACAGACGCACACGGACCGTTTGGCACAGCGTCGGCCCCCCCGTTTTGGTGTTTTAAAGACTCGCTATGGTGGCAAATATATCCTAAAAGGCAACATCGAAGTGCTGTGTCATAGCGTCCTTGATTACACCATAGGATTTGAGTGTATAAGAAGTTTGTAGTTTGTAAAACTTTTTTGATTGGGTAACTGCTTCAATCACTGTTCTCACTCAAAACTTTTGCATAATTGCCCAGAAGTAGGCTAGCTGATTTTTGGGGAGAAAATAACTATTTGCCTAACTGGAGGGTCATATGATTAATTATGGTGGATACAGCAAATGTGCTGTAATCAATCACAATCAATCCAATCACTATTTTAGTTACTAAGAGGCCTATGTGCCTGTTTGTCCAAGAATCCTCCTTTGAAAGTGATGTCATATTCAAAGCAATGTAATCCAATGCAATATTTTACCTTGGTATACACAATTAAACATTGACTAAAGTGTAAATTGCGGCGATTGAAAAATCAACGTCTTACATCATCGTTTCCTCAAAGATCTGCGTAAATCAACATCAAGAGATTCAACTGTCTAGAAGTGAACTTCGTGAACTACTGCGTTTGAATCGTCAAATAAAAAGACTAGTTTGTTCTTCGTTGTTTGTCGTGTTGTTAAGCACGCGACACCACCTGACTGGCCCAACAGTGAGTGATGAAACATCGTGCCATGTGTCACATTCCTCTCTCGCCTATCTCGACCTGTGAACTTGGGCCATGAGGAAAAGACTACCCTCGCCAGAGCTGTTCCCCACTAGCAACAGTGCAAGATCTCCTGCTGTCACGGTGGGTTTGTGATGGCTAGGAGGACAGCCCTTTGCTTTCCTCCTAGCCTCCTGCTCCCTTATCTTAATGGCATCCGCTGCTATCGCAAGAGCAGCAGGGGACAATCGACCCCTTCCATCACTTTATCAGCAGCACCCTCCTCCTCCTCTCCCTCCATCACTCCCTGCCACCCGCTCCTCACACCAGCCCCCCCCAGATTAATCTATCGCCCTCTGCTGTCTCTCATCTTGTTCCAATGCTGCTGTGCTGTGGGCGCAATGCAACCCGATCTGTACTGATTTGGGAAGGAGAACTGTATTTTTACATGTTCTTTTAACTCAAAGTGCACCTCTTTAATCACCCTGACCACCACAGACATAAAGACAAACAATGCTTTTTGCGGTTGTTGTGACAGCACGCGTCGTTATTAAGACAAGGCGCGTGCGTACGGGCCTGCACAAGGCGAGCACGCGGGGTACGCAATGCTTTGGCTGCGGGTTATTTTCCTTCGCCGGTGTCTGTAATGTGGTGCCATGATCTCATACCCCGCTGTGAGTGAACAGTTACCCTGTGCGGAGAGGCGACAGAGTCCCGAGCTACGCATGAGGTCAGATGAAGAGGCTATGGCTTCGCCTCCTCGCAGGCCCTTTGCATACGTTGATGTTTTGATATGGAGATTCACGCGCTCATCACCTTGGACCTTGAGATAATTTATGGATTACATGGAGAGGATTACTTAATCTGCAGTTGTATTATGTGTGTGATTTTATACAGGTGTTCTGGGACTCCAGCCTTTTTGTGGAATGTAAATATTGTAGTGATCAAGTTGCACATTATCACAAGTGTGATCATGCTTCCTTCGCAGGAAATAAGATATAGTCTATAATAATGGAAACACACTATAATAATACCTCTCGCAAGTATCTAGAGATATATGCCGCCCTCTACAGGCAAGGTCAAGCACAGAGATAGGCATCTACCTGTACTGGTAGTCCTGTTACTGGTGCTGCATCTAGTTCTCCCCAGTCAGCGTCCTTAATACTGCTATCAGAGTTGTAGCTCTCAAGCTCCACAAGTGATTATCAGCCTCCACCATGCGCATATTCCCATAACTATGGTGACATGGGAAGAATAACCCTTGACTGAAAAAAAACAACGACGTTGTGTTTTGAGCGGCTCATAATGACACGTTTGTAAATCGTAAAAGCGATGCACTTTCTTGTGTTTTTGTTATTGCGCTCGTGGTTATCGTGCCTTAATAAACAATGAGGCATCCCGGCAGCATGCTGTAATTGCCTGGAGCCCCAACAGTGGCCGGGTAATTACACTGACACAGAGGAGTATATGGCTTCATGACTGTCACCATTTAATGATAATGGGGCACAACTGCGGTCAGCTAATCACAGCGAACTGGCTCGTTCAGCTTGCCATGCAAATGTGACGTGACTGGAATACAGAGCGGCCGCTCGCCCCCGCGGCTCCACCACGCCACTCGCTCGACAGGAGACCATGCATATCATTATGGAGCGTGACCCACCGCCACCTGCAGGGCTATGATTAGTGGCGCCACGGACGGACAGGTTTAATTTTAGATAAACTATACGGCTTATCTGCCGGTACAGCAGAGCATACAGCATAGGCCTACTGCTGTGTGTATTGTCTTAAAAGTCACATCGGCTCTTAGAATCCCGTGGTGAATGACACAATGGCAACTGACTAATCAACTAGTTGTGCACACAGTAAATTACTGTTTTGTTGCTACTGTAGGCTCTACTGTATTTTTTATAAGGGTGATTCGTGTTTATCAACCTGCGACGCTGCCTTGAGTTTTTATATTATTGGATAACAGTTGTTACTTAGGCCAATTGTGTCAACTGCACTGTAAAAGTAATCCCAGGAGCATTTGCACAGATTTTGATTTGCCTTAATTGATCAACGTATTATGTGATACCAGCCGAGCTGACAATATCACAGCTTAATGTAAGTATAGTTTTACAATCATACCGCTGACCATGGACACCTGCTTAATATGAATCCTACTTTATATCGTTTGTTTTAATGTGAACATAAGTTACTGCGCAGTATCACAAGATCGATGATAGGACCAATTCTTTCAAATGAAACGCACGTTAAACGTACAACCTACTACCTTGCCTGCCATGGTCATTTCGTTTTTGCTCATGCTCCTCGACTGTAGAACGGTAACCGGCGGTATGACAACAAGGTAAGTTTAGAGTGTGATGTCTTTACTCATCAGAAACAAAAACACAACCCCGCAGCTGTAACTGTGATAGAAAACAGTCTGCCTACCTGTCTCTGTCTATTTATTTAATATGGGGGCATAGTGTTGTTCACTTAACCGATAATAATGTATACGGTAACATGTATACATACCCATCTATTATAAGCCTACAGCCAGTAAGTATCTCCATCGAACAAGTTTGCACTCTGTGAAAGGGGTCTGTTGTTTCTACGTTTCCTAGCTGCCATTTCTTGCAGTCAATTAAAGTTGAGCAACCTTATTACCAGAGAGGTTGGGGTTTTCACTTGACGCTATCCAAAGTCTCGCGTGAAGCAGCGCCCTCTGCGGTTCATTTGATTTCCTGTAAAACAAGAACTTCTGTCAAATTAAATACGTATAGATATTTATCTCGTATGCATATCGTGAGCAACCAATCGCGTTATTTATTCATTTTTACTACAATACGTAGGCTTATGTTAAATTATATGTTCTTAGGAAAACCCGTTTATAGAAACCATTACTAAAATGAGACAGCGGACCCAGTGTCAAAATTATTGAGTTTAAACGATCGTTCGATTCAGTTTTGTTTGTATATGATTTGTACACAATTTAACATGAGCCACGGTTGACTCACTAAAGTGAATCACTGACTCGAGTCACTAAAATAAATAGTATTTACGTTTTACAACTTCATAATGATCCGGAATCTGCCCCTTTAAGATCTATGACGGCGACATTACACTACTGGTAAAACTGGTAATCTGACCAATCACGTGAATGTTGTCGACGCGTTGTTATGGAACCGAGGAAGTCGGTCCTTTTTTAAATTGCACTTACAACAATTCACATTTCTGCTCCCTCGAAACGATCCAGGATAGGATTGCGGTCGATTAAAAGCATAATGTCCTCGACAGATCGACTGGCTGCGTTTCGAGAGCGTAATAAGAGTCTATTGAATGAGTTGAGGCTGCAAAGCGAACGTTTACAGCGATTTGGCACCAGCCGTCACACCGGCTGTATAGACCATGCACATGTAAACCCTGCAGGTGCTGCAGCCTTTACTGCGGTGAATCGTAGACCTGTAAGAGCGAATCTCGCTAAACAATCCGTACGTTTCGCGGCGGACCTGACTTCTAGCCAAACTATGGCGTCACAGAGCAGAGAAGGTGAGACCATGCATGCAGACACGTCCCTCCAGATAAGTCATAGACTTACAGAGATAAATGCAAAACAATAGCAGGAATGGGTTAAATTATGTGAAATGTTTTTGATTATGAGAAATTTGGTTTGTGACTTTTATCAATTGACCCTGAATTCACTACACTATTAATTGTCCACCGTTGACTCTAAATGGACAAGAAAATGACAACTCTTCTATTTTCAGACAATAAACCACCACGAGAAATACGGAATCGTTTTGCTATGCCCATCCATCACGATAGAAACACTGAACGGGTGAGTACAAACGTCTTTGTTTTGTTGTAGTTTTGTACCACTAGATGGTGCTTCGGACTTTACAGGCACTTGACCGAGCTATCCTCGTCTCTTGAGACATGTCCACGCCTACACGGCCCTTTCTTAGAATCGAATGAAACGGAAATGTTTTTACATTTTAAAAGGACACTACGCCTTGTTTTTGTTTTTATAGAGGCCGGCTGATGTTAAGGTCACATTCCATTCTCCTGAACAGGAAGAGTTGTCCTCTTCAGAAACTCATCATTATATGCCACCTTTACTTGGATATGACTGGATAGCAGGTAGGCCTACACTTTACTTGGATATGACTGGATAGCAGGTAGGCCTACACTTTACTGGTCTTTACTTGGATATGACTGGATAGCAGGTAGGCCTACACTTTACTGGTCTTTACTTGGATATGACTGGATAGCAGGTAGGCCTACACTTTACTGGTCTTTACTTGGATATGACTGGATAGCAGGTAGGCCTACGCATTAATGATCCCTTGCATGGCATCTCACAATTCTCCACACACATACGCATACAAATGCACGGATTGTCTCCCTAGGAGTCCTGGATGCTGAAAGCTCTCTAATGGAGCGCTCTGAGGAGTTCTTCCATGAGCTGCGTACGTTTCGATCCATGAACAAAGATGAATGCGTCTCCAGCCGGCCTGTAAGGTGAGTGGCGTGGACTCAGACTGCAATGACGATGCCTCTTGAGGTCAATGTATTGGCGAGGGATTAATACATTTGTACGTTTTTATTGTCTGATTAATAGACTGTTGGAGGAGGGCCCATCTGCCCAGCGGCTTTTAATGGACAGGGAGAACACAGAGAGCAGCATGGACATGCATCAATGTAAGTCATGGAGTCCCTCCTTCCTTTCATCTTTCTTCCTTCCCTCACTGGATCGTTCTTTCTTAACTTCCTTCAGTTAACCATGAATGAACAGAGTTCAATTAATTGATTGCACCACTGTGTGGTTGCACCCCCCTCTCTCCAGGTACATTCTGCTACAGGATCAACAGCAGACTGTTCCCGGTCCCCCTGGACCCGCAGGAGTGTTGTCCTGTGTGCAGAAGACACAAATCCACTATTCCCCACACCGCCACCCAGCCTGCGTTAGTAAGGTAAAGTAGGTAACTGTGGCGTATTCTAAACTCAAAGATGGGTGGACGGTTTGCACCCTGAACGTGAGGTTAGATTGATCCCATCTTGGCCCTTGCTCTATTCTTCAGACCAACTGAGAAACCTACCCTAACCCAGTATCTTACACTCATGTGTTTCACGTCCACAGACAAAAGTAGTTTGTCCCAATTCGCAACCATTTCTGTTTATGTGCAGCAAGGCCCTGCAAGGTTTTGAACAATGGTAACTCTTTTCTGGGAAAGTAAAACGACCTGTGTATTTCCTCATTCCTCCAAATTTTCCATGCTTTCCCTCCAGCGTTCTGATTGGCTGTCGGTGGCACATGTTCAGTACTTATCCGTGTAGATTCCTGATGTTGACGTCGAAAAGCAATTAGCACTATTGGCACAAATAACGTACCAATCCAGTTATAACTGAATAGCTATAGCTGTCCAGTGGATCTAATAATGTTGTTGCTTGATAATTTATTTGTTTTTTTAACAGGGTCAGCATCCCACGCTCCACTCTCGTGCCAGCGTATAAATATAAAGCCCATCGTCGCTGCAGTTTTGACCCATCTGATAGCCTGGGCTTACCATCAGTGAGTGGTTTTTAATTATTGTTGTTTACTTATTTATTTGCAGTAGTTTTTAATTACTTCAGTTCAACGACGTATTTGATCAAGCCTTGATCACGCATATTATCACCATTACCAATTTGACCTTTTACTTGAATGGATTCTAATGACAAGCGTTGCCCTAGCACTGTCTGTCAGGCTGGGAGAATACGGGCCAGACCACGGTACCAGAGGCCGACAATCTGGATCTGCGGAGCAGTCTTGACGTGAACAGAACCAATGACCTCCTCTCGCAGGCCGAGATGGTAAGACGTTGCACATATGCTATGTGTAGGCGAATGGTGTCCTCTACTAGTAGGGTCGAGGAAAAGAAGAATCTGTTTATTGGCATTGAATGGATCAATTATTGATTGAATCCCACCTACCCACCTGGACACTGAATAGCTTCCCCTCCTACCCACCTCTCCCCCAAAACTCTTTCCCACCTACCCGAACACTGCTTGAATCCCATCCCCTCCTGGATCCGTAGCACTTCTATGTCTCTACATCCTGGCACTATGTAGCATCTTGTATGCTAGCATGTCCCGGCACTTGAAATAGTACTTAGCATTGTGTAGCATGGTATCCTGGCTGCCTTGCTGTTTTACAGTAAGGGGTCAACCTAGCAATTGTAAGCTTGTAACTTGTTCTGTTGACCTGGCAATCAGGAGTGCTTGAATCCTGTTCTATTGTACTGTACCATCAGCAATATATTGTTGTTTCCCTCTTTCGACAAATGTACAAATTGTAAGTCGCTTTGGGTAAAAGCGTCTGCCAAATGCCCTAAATGTAAATGTAAATGAATCTATTGGCGGCTCTATCCAACAGGTGTTATTTTTTAATTTAGTAATAATAATTGATGCAGTGTCTGTCTTTTGTCAGGACTCTTCTCTGTCAGGGGGGTCTGGCTGTCGGCGTGGCGACCAGACTGCTGCAGTATCCCGACTGGCTCGATACAGCTTCCAGCACCTCTCTCCCAAAAGGAGATACATGTTCGATACACCATTCGATGCTTACTGACAACTCTCTGATTCCTGTCTGTGACGTTTTATTTCAGATAATGTATCACTTCAATTCTGTTTTAGAATCAAACTAGCACTCTGTTTTCAATTTTGTCAAGATGTGTATCCACAGTGTGGTGTAGATCTTCTCTTACATTTTAAACAATTAATAAAAAGGTTCAATGACGTTGTTATGACCTATGGCGATATGGTGTGACCTATGGCTCATCAAAGGTGTATTGTCACATTTGACAGTCACTTGTTTCTAAACTTCCCTTAAAACTTTCCCAAACAAAAATAGACACAGGGAAACCCACCGGTTGCATCGATGATGTAGTAACCATTATTTATACCGTAGAACCCTCACACTTCCTCTCCTAGGGGTTAGTTAGGGTTTTGCTGCGCTTATTTATGTCGTATTAATCAGTACTACACACAGTATAGACCTGATAAACGTTATTTAGTGCTGTAACAATATAGGCCTACTTTGTAATTCAAATCGAAATAATGAAAGTGGTTCAAATGTTTTTGGTTTTTTTCTATAGCTGCACAATATGTATGAAAAGTGAAATGAACCGAAATGTTAACTGAATGTTCACTTAGCTTTTAGGCCTACTCTAGCTTGAATACTTGTCACTGCTTTTCTCCCAGTTCTTCTGTTTGAAGGATTCCGACATTAAATGGCCTAAAGAGGAGAGGGGAAAGGTTGAGAAATACTATAGCGCAATACATTTTCCCAAAGCACGTCGTGGCTAATCTGACCAAATAAAGATTCATGGTATACGTGATCAAATGCTATATCCGTAGCCTATTATTCTTTAATTTGAGAGCATACTTGACAACGATGGAAACTTCTTAAAACCAACACAAACTGGGTTTTAATTGGATATAGGCAATATCTTATTACCCTATGCCATTGCCTATATAAAACGTATTCGTCTTTTCTTTTAAACACTTGACTTGTGTTAACTGGTGGCCGCTACGTTGTTAATTTGTTACTATATATGCTTGTTTGTGGAGTATTATGCTATAACTGGCACGTTGAACACGATTGTCGATACGTCAATGGCACATCCGCAGGCGCACGTTTGCGGGAAAAGAGGCGGACGCAGAGCCTGCCAGGCAGGCTATGCTTTCGTTTCCCCTTTAATCAGTACACTGCAAACAGCCGTCCTCTAGTGGGAGTGACTTGTTAGCCTCTACAAACCAGGCTCCGTGCTCTTCATAATACGAGCACATGGATGTGGCTTTAGGTTTACTTTGCCTCGACGGGAGATGTGGGGCCCTGCGACTCTGGCGGCTGTCCTGTTGACTGCTACAACATATCGGGTGGGATGTTATTACCTGTGTTATATTTTATAGATCTTTTGGCAGTTGGGATGCACAACGTGTGGAGTGTGATGGGCTGTCGTTCAATTCGACTAAAACTTTTAGTCGAATTGAATTAGCCTAAATGGAATAGAATGGATAATGTGTCTTGGTAACGTGTCTTTTTAAAATATATTATGTCAATATCATACAATTATTATATTATATATAACAGGCCTATAATAATCAGCTAGTAAATTAAGCAGTGAATTACGAGGCTATGTTTCTTTAAGTGCATTGTTTCTAACACGCAGCAAAATGTCATTTTGGGTGAAAATATTATACACAGAGATCGCTGAGCCAACAATACTTGTAGCCTAGACCTACTAGACCTTTACCTCAATCAAACATACCGTATGTGTTTGTTTTGTCATGCAGCCAACAAAAAAGGAAATAACACAATGTTCTTCCAGTAGCTCCGTGAAAGCCTTTGTCTTAGTGTTATAATCAGGCGTTCCTGAGAAGAAACAACGCTTCACGCTGCAACAATTTCCTGTTTAAAGAAAACATGCAGTTTGAGACAGAACTGATGTTAACCACAATGTAGTGTGTGTGTGTGTGTGTGTGTGTGTGTGTGTGTGTGTGTGTGTGTGTGTGTGTGTGTGTGTGTGTGTGTGTGTGTGTGTCTGCCAGTTTGTTTCTGTGCATGTGTGATATGCACAGAAACATGATATAATGTATCATTCTGCCCCTTAACAACATGTGCACAGCATGTATTACATTTACATTTACATTTAGAGCATTTGGCAGACGCTTTTATCCAAAGCGACTTACAAAAAAGTAACACATTTGTCGAAAGAGGGAGACAACAATATATCGCTGAAGGTAGACTGCAATTAGAATAGAACAAGTTAC
>OMKP01023765.1:0-17229 GCA_900302375.1 Bathygadus melanobranchus
ACTTCACCTTGAGCGAGACTGTAGGGATCCTTTCCATAATGTTGCCAGACAGGTCGTTTTCACATTAGGTACGATTGCTTCGTACTGTGCCCCCCCCACCTCCTCTCTCTCTCTCCACTCCCCCGCTGCTCAGCTTTCACATTATTCACGTTGTTCCTTCTCTACACACTCCGATACAGTAGGTGGCGGTATGCCCCTCGCTGGTTTGTCATCCGTTCAGAGGATAAGATTGGCGCATGCTGTGTGTATATGCAGAACAGCAGTCCACTTATGTGTTTTGGTACGGTTGTTTTCGCACCTGATGCGAACCGTACCTGAGTACACATGAACCTTACTCCAGAAAGTCTTTTCAAGTACGGTACACAGTGTTCTCGAACTGGACTTTGGTGTCAAGTGTAGTCGGATCTGGGCCTGGGTTCCTAATGTGAAAGCACCCTTATAATAACAGTCAGAGTGACAAAAACAAGCACTTTTAGAGGACGTAACCCAAAGGGTTACATTGCAGATGTTGCTGAAACGCTCTCACTCAATACTAGACCAATTAAAAAAATTGCATTAGTCAGTTAGACCCAAAATGATGGTTATTATGGATATGTTATCCCTTAATGACAGCACAACACACGTGCTATTGGTGTATTATCTCCTTTGAATTTGTCGTTTCTCTCGAAAACCGGTCAGTCACCTCAAATATAAAATGGATCCTCTTGCCACCTCTTCCTTTTCATTGTCTCAGCTACCTCCCACTGGTTCACAGACATCTTTGTCTTTTCAGGAATGTCTGAGGCTGTTGGAAGCCACTTTCCCTTTCGGAGAAGATTCTGAAGTAAACAAAGCAAACTATAATCTACCACATGCATATTTTCACATCAACGCATGTTATGTGTTGTTTTTGTGTAGCAGAAGGCTCTCTCACAATGTCGTTCTATGTTGGTAGTTTCCAGCGCCAGTTGTCACCCCAGAGATCGGAAGGTCCAATGAAGAGGCTCCCTCCACATCTCGGGGTCTGCCCCTTGCCCCTCCACTGCCCCAGGCCGAGCCCCAGACTGAGCCCCAGTTGGACCTGGAGCAACAGTGGCAAGATATCATGGCCATCATGGAGCTACAGGTAATGGTCTGTTGTTTTTGGTTTTTACATTTTTGGTTGAATTCTTCTCATTAAATGGATGTATTCTTCTGTCCAAATGAGCACAGACGATGTGATTATATTTGAATATGAATATAAAAAGTCATATTTGTCATTGTGCTGTTATACCTCACATTTGGTAATAACAAGAATATTGTTGTAACATAAATTGTTACAAAAAGCAACTAGCTAGCTGTGTGTGTGAGTTTTGTAGGTGAGTGTACACTACACGCATGCATTTCCCTTGACAAAAACATTCTTTTTATTAAGGCAATGGAAGTGAACAGCAACTCGGTCAGCACCAGCTCCAGCGGTGACAGCAGCCCCGAGGCGCCGGCCTCAGAGCCGACCCCAATGGGAACCTTTGGACCGTCTACTCGCTCAACCTTGATTAACCAGGACGTGAGCCTCCACCAGGCCTCTCTACCCAGCTGCAGCCAGGACTTCCCCCCGCTCTTCACTCCCCAGTTGGATGCCACCAGCAGCACCCCGAGGCCCACCATGCTCAGACTGTCCTCCAGTAACTCGACAAACATTAACTCTACATTTGGAGCTACCAACCTGACTGGACTCTTTCTCCCAGCGCTTATAAATGGCACCAATAACGTCACCTCCACCCCTGTGCTACCCGATCCATTCACCACCTTGCTAGAAGACTCCATGCTTGATGAGATCAGCCTGCTAGATCTTGCTATGGAAGAGGGCTTCAGCCAGGCTCAGACTTCCCAGCTAGAGGACGAGCTCGACTCTGATTCGGGTCTCTCCCTGGACTCCAGTCACAGCCCGGCGTCGCCAAGCAGCTCCGAGACCTCCTGCTCCTCTGCGGCCTCTTCCTCCTCCACCTCCGCCACCTTCTCAGAAGAGGGAGCGGTGGGCTACAGCACGGACTCCGAGGCAGCCGCCGCCGAGACGGATGAAGGTGCCGTCGGGGGATACCAGCCCGGCTATAGCAAACTCTGCCGAATGAGCTATCAAGAGTTCCACAGCCTCCCGCAGCTCGACAACATCAGCCACAATCACACCTACAACTTGCCGCTTTCCTCGCCGTTTTCCGACGACCCCGAGCTACCCTTTTCCACCGGCAAGAAGACGGCCCGTGACAAACAGAGCTGCAAGCTTCAGCCCCCTCAGGACCTACTCGACAAGCAGTCTAGTCGCGACGAGCGCCGGGCGCGGGCCATGAAAATCCCCTTCTCCAACGAGAAGATAATCAACCTGCCCGTGGAGGAGTTCAACGAGCTCATTGCCAAGCACCACCTGAGTGAAGCGCAGCTGGCGCTCATCCGCGACATCCGCAGGCGCGGCAAGAACAAGATGGCCGCGCAGAACTGCCGCAAACGCAAGCTGGACACCATCTTGAACCTGGAGCAGGGGGTCCACGACCTGCGGCACGACAAGGCCCGTCTGCAGAAGGAGCAGATGGAGTGCCTGAGCTCCATCCGCCAGATGAAGCAGAAGATGCAGAGCCTCTCGCAGGTGGTGTTCGCCCGGCTCCGGGACGAGGAGGGCCGGCCCTACCCGCCCAACGAGTACTCCCTGCAGTACGGCGCGGACGGCAGCGTGCTCGTCGTGCCGCGAGGCATCGCCGCCGCCGCTCAGCCCGGCCGGAAGCCCGAGAAAAAGCAAAAGGACAAAAAGAAGTGAGCCGGTGACGACGCTGCTTTTTTCTTTTCTTTCACTTTTGCTAAAACCAATGGGAAAGATTTGTGCGGACGCGGGAGGAGGGTTGTCCTTTATTTCTTTGAGAAGATTCTGGTGAGCAGAAGAAGATAAAACAGCTGGCTGCTCTCCCGGCGTTAGTTGTTTCCCCCGTTTCGTTTTGTTCCTGCTTTCTTCCCGGAGACCACTTTGAAGCAGGAGTTCTTTACGTGACTACTGATACATAATTAGTTCGGGTTGAGGGAAAAGGAACACGCAAGGACGAGAAAGGGTATGAAAGGACTTCAACGAGCGACTGGAAAATACAATTTGCGCTCAACCTTTTGCCTCCGAACCACCAGAGGGGACAGATGTGCCGTTGTGCAGAAGGAAAGTGAAAGGACTCGTCTCAAGGAAACAGGAAGGTTGAGCGGGACATGGCCACCGAGGAGGGATAGATAGATGGATGGATGAAGAATCTATGCATCGTTCAGGTGCATACCAGCTCGTTTCCCCCTGGTTTTCAATCACTGAAGCTCGCGAGCTCCAAATGTCCTCGCCAAGAAAGGCCTCCGAAGGTTTTGGATACCAAAGGCTGAAGAAGGTCCACGTTTCGGGACGTCACTATCAACGCCGTTACTAATCAAAGGTTAACAGGCACACCTGGCCCGCTCTCTCTAGACAATAACCTCACTAATTCAATGGGTTTGTATCACAACTGTTTTGGACTTGACGGTGGGTTTGGTGGGTTGTGCATAGAGAGGTAGGATACTGCTGGCGGGAATCGAACAGGTTGAGCATGTGTTACTGGGCTGGCCACAGACAAGGGAGGCTGAGAGGAGGGGAGTTTGGTGACCTTTTAGGGTGGAGGCACACTGCATTGGGTAATGTTTCAGATTCCAAATACTTATACATAGCACTGTACTTTGTCCTTTTAAAGGCTTGGCTTATGCATTTTGCCGTGACTCCCTTGCCTTTTGTCCTCCACCGCGGGTTGTGAGGTGGGAGCTGCAGTCAGCGATGGCTCTAGCATTATGTTCATAATCTGTAGTATAAGCAAGGTTGTAGGTCTAGTTTCATCATCTCTATTGACAAAAAAAAATCAATTCAAAACAGTCCACACAAGCCCTCCTGTTGAGTTGAACACTGTCGGGCCTTTTAGGAGTGTGTATGTTACCAGAATGAAGTGGCTTGGATTGGCTAAATGGATACCAATAACACACCGTTTGGAGCAACTTGTTTTGTCATTTGTTTGTAGTAAATGAATCCAAATGAACTCACAGAAAGCTGTATGATTTATATCATCCTATTCAGTTTCCAAAGGCAACAGCTGCGGTTTGGTGTCTTCTGAAAGCTGTGCTGCTGTCGGAAATAAATTGGTTCTTATTTTTGACAACAATGCCCCAATGAAATTATTTATTTATGAGTTAACTAAAGAAAGAGACAAATGTTTGTAGTGGACACTTTATTTGGATGCCTTTATTTAACACGGTCATATCTTGACCCAAAGGTTTTGAGAACTAAGTGAAATTATTCTCAAAGCAGAAGTGCTATTATTTGTCGTTTTGAACGAAGTCTGTCAGTACACGTATGTTACTACATGTTGTTACGATTTAACATACAAGGCTGAAAATGGCCATTTACAGCATTAAAAGATGGGTCAGAAAATGTTTTGAGTGGAAGCAATGTTGAAATCACTAATTCAGTACGGTATCAAGGCAGTTTGTCGTTTCACTTCAACACATATTGAGTTACTACGTTAGCACACTGCTTCTGTCAGTCTTGTTTGTCTGTAAATATTTTCATGTTTGTGTTTGTCAAACTTCCGTAGTCTCACGTCTCCACCTTCCTCTTACCCCCCGGTCTGAGTTTGGATGTAGTTTTATCTTTACTTGTTTTACCTTAAAAAATGTTTGCTGGCAATCTGGGATTATTTTTATTGATTTAATAAAGTGTTTTTATTTTCAACCGTGACTTTGCTTCAGTGTCAATAATGTTCATTATTGTACTGTTAAAGGATAACTCTGCTCTGTCTGTGGGGCGCAGATGCTAAATCTTGAAGCATCAATCGATGCTGGATGCTATAGAACTGGGATCAAAACCTAGCGCCTTTCACCTTTAAAGCAACACCACAATTAGATTAGCATTGTAACAAAATGTGGTTTATTCTCCAAAACAGACAAGCACGACATCTCTATTAAAACACCACAATGACTGAGAACACTAATGAGCTAGATACTTGGAATCTTCGTTGGAAAGGTTACATAAACACAAAGTAAACAGATGAAAAGTAAGAAAGGTAAATAAGGTAAACAAGATGTCGTCCTACCAAAGGCATCAAAAACTATTTAAAAAGAGTACTTACTGTGATGAAGATAAGGGATACATCCTCATGTTACAATGATAGCAAAATAGCAAAAAGGCATGTAGCACTAGCGTAGCACATACGTCAAAAAACATGGTGAAATTCAAATGGGGCGAGGTCATACGAGATGTAATACTGAGAAAATGTACATAGCATGGGATTTGAGCAAACCTATGGAATATATACATTTTGATCATATCCAAATAGAATCAAATGAGAGACGCCACGCCAAGAGACAAATGGAGTCCAATGTGGTCTGCTTTAAACTCTTGTTCAAACTACCGTTTCCTTTTGTTTGTTTTCCACAACTCCCCTTCCTCCACCTCCTCCTCCTCCTCGGTTAGTTCTTGTCATCCTTCTTCTCCTCCTCTGTGGGGTAGGAGTGCCAGGTAAGTCGCTCCTCGTAGAAGGAGATGACCACCTGAGGGCACTTGACGTTTGCCTCCTTGGCCGGGACCAGGTCGGCCTCGTCCGAATTTTTCCTGGGAAAAATTTATTGGTGGGATTATTCAGGTCGCAGAGTCAGGTCTGCTAATCATAGGGGCGAGAGACGAGCGCTACACACCATTTCATGAGGAACATGAGCTCTCCTGTCGAATCTGTTGCACCGATGATCCTCTCTGGATCCAAGCCACGTGCGAAGCCCCTCAGTTTCTCCGTCTGAATGATAATAAGATCAAGTAAAATCGATACACGCGCTACGTTAGATGGCACATTACACTGTTAGAGCCACAAATGTTGCAGCAAACTTCCAATAAAGTAGTGCTAAGTGATTAGCGCTCTCCGAGAGAGAGAATCAAATCATTCTCTTACGACCAGAGTTTTATTGTACACAAGGTCCCGCTGGTTCTAAAAGACTGAATGTCTAGAACGAAGACATCAATAATGCATACGCACAAAACTGGAGGCAGACATGAAGTCCGAATCTCTGGACAGATTCAGTCCCAATGATTTACCTACATCTTCTCAAAGCCCACGACACTCGAGACATACAACGTGGCACCAAGACAGTGACCGGAACGGGACGGGGATCGGACTCACGTCTTCCTTTTTCTTCTTGGATTTGCCGTCATCCCCGTCGGCTTCTGCCCCCCCCGCTGCCTTCCTCTTGCCCTCGTGGGCGGACTTCTGGGACTGCAGGAACTCTGCGATCAGGTCCGGACAGTCCAGGTTGTCATCTGGTTCCCATGTGTTGTCCTCACTGTGAAAGATTAACAAATATACATTTAACTACAACTTGAACTGCAATATTTTGCAGCCATTCATTAGGAACCGAACGCTAGGTTCAAACGTCAGTATCAACATTAAGTCCACCACCGCTGATGGATACTGCGATTGCTTGTGATTGGCTGACATATATCGGCATATACAGTTGTGATTGGCTGACATATATCGGCATATACAGTTGTGATTGGCTCTACGTCCAAGTGACAAACACCAATTGTGTTTGGTCCTGAGGTTTGATTTTGTGTTTGGTTACGCTTTGAAAATGTCCCCTCTCTCTGATTTTCATTGCTGCTTTCCACATAAATACATTTCTTCAGCAAATCTGTGATGGAGGTTAACATTTACGAGGGAAATACATAGCGTTTTAAAATTGCTAGCTTGTGAAATATTTCTTCAAACCTGCACTATGCAACTTTTTCACTGCAGCAATCACTTGTTTACAATTGAGCCTGTCTAAAATCAATTGGTTCTGAAGTAAAAGCTCAAATAATGCAAGTTATTTCAACCAGCTCATACGACAGATTAGATTTGTCTTTAGCTTTTTTATGTTGTTCTGGGGTAAAACAGCTTTTGTATTGGTTAATAAACACATATGTAATCGCAATAAACCTCATGAGGGCAGCTGACAGTTAGAGAGAGAGAGAGGGAGGGAGAGAGAGAGAATCTGTTCTGCACTAACAGTATTTGAGTATGTTGGGGGCATTATAAAGAGTTGTGCGGGAGGCTTGGCCATTTATGGCAGTGAGGGAGGGTCCTGAACTCTGATTGATGGCTCTATAAGTGAACTTGACATGTTACCAAACGACAGTAGCATTTGATTTGGGCCCCCAGCATGTTCCAACATATGCTATCTATCAGAGAATCTATCCAGTATGAAAATCTTATCAAGTATAGTAGTCACTTCTGACTGACAGGAGCATGTCGGATTATTTGGATTATACATCCAAACTTTTAAACGCTGTACACTCAGCGCTTGGTGAAGTTAGCATCATTGATGGGGCAGTGAGACAATGGTGTCAGTGCATTCCTATTCTAAATGTTGAGCCAAAATATGATAAGACAGAGACATTCAAGGCCAAAAAAGTGAATAAATAATAGAAAACAACCAAACTCACTCTGAGAAGCCTTTCCATTTTAGCAGGTACTCCACCCTCCCCTTCACAACTCGTCGGTTCAACACCTTTTCCACCACATATTCTTCCTCTTCCTCCTCTTCCTCCGGCACGTCGTCTACCTTCTTCTCCTTCTTCTCGACGGACGCCATCTTGCTTTCCGTTTGGATGGGGGCTGCTGTGAGCGGGGGGGAGCGAGCGGGACACCGGTCATTTTTCCCCCCTGTTGGCGAGCCGAGGCCATGCGGCTTCAACTAGACATGGCTAACGCTTCCAGGTGTTTGGACCCGTCATTGGACTGGCTTAAGACTTATGGTCGCTAGTAGCATGGGCATAACCACACATTATTTACTGAGAAAATGTCTCCAATATACAGTAAAAATATGTTAACTATGTCCTCGTATTATGAACCCTGTCCTATGTATATGTCTTTCTTTTCAACGTGTTTCCAATTTAACACTTGGTAGCGGCCATGGTTAAAAAACCTGCTTTGGGTATGAAAGTGGAAGCTATCCTGTTCACTACTTCGCTAATTGGTAGGTGTGTTTAAAGTCAGTAAACAGTAAGAAACTGACCAATTCAAAGTGGAGGGCCAGGCACTACCTCAGAGAAATCCCAGACTATTCCTTTAAATGTCAATTCGAATGGTCAATGTAGTCCTCAAACTATGTTCTAAATGTGGGGCTTCTCATACATAAATACCATAGATTTGTGATACTTTAAAAAAAAATCTGGGGGAGGGCAAAGTACAATATCACAACGACAAACAAAAATACACCTTACCATGGACAACTGAAACAAGGAATTTTTAATTAAAGAATGATATATAAAACCTTCTGTAAGAGTGGGGCCATCATTAGAGGGTTCTGTAGTCTGGCTCATATCAGGTAGACCTTTGGACCAGGTTCCTGGTTCCTGGTCACGTCAACATTGTAGCACGATGGAATCAATGGCAGGTCGTAGAGAGGAGAGAACAGCATTGGAATGAGTGGCATTTACTGCAAAGTTACATGGGTGACATTTTGTCAGGTGATGCAGAGTACCAATTGTCGACCGTTGGGATCCCGTTTGTTGTTGTTATAAGACAACAACGTGTTTACTTATCGTTGACACAACAGTATTGTGTACAGCACTGCTTATCTGCATTGTCAACAAAAATCCCCCCTTTGTTATTGTGTGCACTCAGTGGATTGTGTTTGCGAGTGTGGGAAGAAGAAAAGTGAGGGAGGGTGGCTAAATACAGGGATGAATGAGTGGGGCTATATAACCCTGGTGCTATAGGCCTACTACACACAAACACGGTCCGACCCTGGTGCTATAGGCCTACTACACACAAACACGGTCCGACCCTGGTGCTATAGGCCTACTACACACGAACACGGTCCGACCCTGGTGCTATAGGCCTACTACACACGAACACGGTCCGACCCTGGTGCTATAGGCCTACTACACACGAACACGGTCCGACCCTGGTGCTATAGGCCTACTACACACGAACACGGTCCGACCCTGGTGCTATAGGCCTACTACAGACGAACACGGTCCGACCCTGGTGCTATAGGCCTACTACACACGAACACAGTCCGACCCTGGTGCTATAGGCCTACTACACACGAACACGGTCCGACCCTGGTGCTATAGGCCTACTACAGACGAACACGGTCCGACCCTGGTGCTATAGGCCTACTACACACGAACACGGTCCGACCCTGGTGCTATAGGCCTACTACACACGAACACGGTCCGACCCTGGTGCTATAGGCCTACTACACACGAACACGGTCCGACCCTGGTGCTATAGGCCTACTACACACGAACACGGTCCGACCCTGGTGCTATAGGCCTACTACAGACGAACACGGTCCGACCCTGGTGCTATAGGCCTACTACACACGAACACAGTCCGACCCTGGTGCTATAGGCCTACTACAAAGCCAGTTCATCATACCCAGGATATCCTGTCCTAGTTCAAATCAACCCAGGTTTCCAAAATCTAGCTATGAGTGTGTTCACATAAAGGTTTGCACCATATGACCAAGTCTACCAAAGCTACATATACAAGATGGGCAAACTATAATATCAAACAAATATGAAGAATTTAAAAATATAATCCAGGCTAAAAGCAGCAGTTACTGCTGCCAAAGGCAGGAAGGCAACTGTATGAATGCATAAGTTAATTGGCTTATCAATATCACTGCCCCATCATGAGTAGATCTGACTTTATAATCACAATTGTGTATTCCGTTAAATGAATGTGTTGCTTGGATGTATTCTATCATGTAACATAATGTTAGCCTTATTCGTCCAACTGCAACCAATGTATTGTTGAGCGATGTTGGGAGCAACTAAAGAACAATTATAAAAACATAATTCAGACCAGTCATTCAAACTTCGAAGTGATTAAGATAATCCATCCCGTCCACTAAGAATTTATATATTCTTTCATACTCGTCAGGGAAAGCCAAATGGTTTTGTTGATCTCTAAAGTATCTCTTATGCCTTCATAAGAGACCCTCTCACTATTCGAGCACTGATGTCCACCGGGTCTAGGAACGGTGAATTCATTGGTCGGTAGGCGGTGCTTTTCTGTTTGATCCGTTATCTCGGAACGTAACCTGGGTTAGGTGTGCAGCACAAGTTACCATGGTGATGTACCCGGGTAAGTGTAAGTGAACCACGGTCGGAACACAGAAACCGACACAGAAGCCCCAGAGTTAAACCTCACTAATCACTAATACCACTCATCCTGGTCATTTAGTACAGTACATTTGTTACATATAGCACCTTTAAATAAAGTTATGCACATTTATATTTGTTAGAACTTTTGCTCAAGCAGACTTAAATAAAACGATAAGGCCTGAACAACAAGCCAATGGCATTCATGCTGTATTATAATATTATATAATAATACAGCATGCATAACGACTACCTGGGACGCTTGCAACACCTGGCGGCTGCAGCTTCGCAGCGACAATTGCATTACGAAACATTACACAATTATTACCCTGGCTCCACACACACTAATACATCGATCAGATGCTTTTGTTTGAGTTACAAAGTTACATCTACATCCGTATGGTTTCCGGTCTGGTTCTTCCCTGCTGCCTGCACACGAGTGTAAGAGAAGACACGACAAAGCCCCGAGAAGGGAGACCGTGATTCCTCCATATTGCCGTAGCTCCGGTCCACCGGGAGCTCCGCCGCTCTCTTAATTGTACGCGTGCAATTAAAAAAAAAACACGCATCGCTGCCCAATTAAGCGCGACGTCGGTCTCGAAGCACGACGTTGAGATCCGCATGTAGATGCGTTGGACTCACGCACACCGAAGGTGTAACGGTGGCGTTACCGAAACAACACATGTTTAGGGGGAGGGGAGAGATGGGATGAAACTCACCGACGCTAAGTCTTGCAGTTTAATATTGTGGAGCAACCCGACAGGAAAACAGATCCTCTTGTCCTCGGCCAGCTGTGTTATTGTTGTGTTAACGGTTGCATTAACGGTGACGGTGAAAAGCTTGCTGGAGACAAACGTTTCGTTTCCGCCTCCTTCGTCTGGTACGAGAAAGAAAAAAACCCACAAGCCCGCTTGAGTTGCTCGGTGCGCCGATCCACAGAACATCCAGTGGACGGATCGACTGAGCGAGCCGGCAGAGCAGCGGGGCTTAACCCACACATGCACTATACAGATCTGGCAAAAATATGAGGGAAAGGTTCAATGGAGATTTTGAATGAAATGGAAAAGCTGTTTTGTTGTTGACTCTTAATGTTATTATTTTTATTATTATTATTATTAAGTCGGTACATGGGTACGTCACCGGTCCCTACCATAGGACTGTCTGTTTGCTATGTGCAGTATGTGGTGGCATCTAGGGGTTATTATAATAATAATAATAATTATTATTGTTATTATTGTTATTATCATCACTGTATCGTATTATTGGGTCGTTCATATACTTGTTGACCTTTGACAGACCAGCATTCATGTCACTTATTGATGAGATGGGCGTTTCTTGAAGTGAGTGGGAACATACACCTTCTATATCATATATAATAGATAATGAATACACACGGTTATATACAGTTAATACACCTTCTATATCATATATAATAGATAATGAATACACACGGTTATATACAGTTAATACACCATCTATATCATATATAATAGATAATGAATACACGGTCATATACAGTTAATACACCTTCTATATCATATATAATAGATAATGAATACACACGGTTATATACAGTTAATACACCTTCTATATCATATATAATAGATAATGAATACACGGTCATATACAGTTAATACACCTTCTATATCATATATAATAGATAATGAATACACACGGTCATATACAGTTAATACACCATCTATATCATATATAATAGATAATGAATACACGGTCATATACAGTTAATACACCTTCTATATCATATATAATAGATAATGAATACACGGTCATATACAGTTAATACACCATCTATACACATTCAATGGCGTGTGTTGTTCACGCTATAAAACTAAATTCATATTTTTGTTATTAAGGGTGTAATTAAATATTGTGACCACGAGGGGACTGCTGTCGTTGAATATGTTAAATGATATTATAATAATGAATTAGGATAGTAATGAGTGTTTACCATGGATGGAGATACAGCGCTGTCCGGACACGAGCGCTGCAAACGCACGCGCACTCAACCCGGAAGTCGCTACGTCGTCCGGGTGACGTCACGTCGCTCTGATCCTGACTTGCAAAACGCAGCGGAGTCGCGGCTTGACGGGCCACTGAACAACACGCCGACGTCACGATCGGTCGCCGGGCTACAGGGGCTAGTCGCCGGCCTACAGGGACCATGGCAGACCGCACACCCCCCGGGCTACCACGTTCTGTGTGAAAGAGTAAGTTGCTTCGCGTCATGTTTGTGTTTAAAAGTGACTTAAGTCAAGTCCAAAAGATGTTATCCGAGTCGTGTCCGAGGCAGGGGAGATCATTGACTTTATTCACTTTATTTAATCGTTGAATACTTTAAAATATGTTTTTAAAGTGGGAGTGGTGGGTCTCAGTCTAATGAACGTGTGTGTGTTTCCTTGTAAGCCAGCAGTTAGTTTCTAAAGTGACTTGACATTATAATCCGTGTTTCCAGCTCGTATGGCTGATAGAGTTGTGTATCCACTCCATTTAACGTCGAATTACCACGTTAAAAACTTGCTCAAATTGCTAAAATGTCCACCCAAAACATGTCGGAATTAGTCTGTCATCCAGTTAAACCGGTCATTTAATGGAAAGGAATGAAGTTTATAATTGACCATAAAAACAGTTTTTATGGTCAATTCTAAACTTTTTCTACATAATCATTCGCCACCCCGTTTATGTCTCTGTGGTCTGCTGACATTTTATCTTGGATTTGTATCTCAAGAATGTATTTTGTTTTAATTTTATTTCATGTGATGGTGGACGTTTTCCATCACAACAAATTAATCACCCCAACGTGTAAATACAGGGTGACACATTGAATTTAAAAAAGCTTCTAAGACCTCAACGCAACAGCGAGTCTGTCAAATGAAACCAATTGATCAATGTAGGCAACAGCAAAACTTAACTGGATGTTTCAGGACAAGTAGGCCTCCATAATGGGACGTTTTCAACTGGAACCCACAACACAAAGAAAGGGGCAGACTGCTCTGACTGTACTTCACACTGGATTTGGAAACGTTCCACTTTTAACTGGATCAATTCTAACCCACAATATTGTTCCAGGAGGGTAGTTACATTCCACAGCAGGGGCAACATACCGTGACCTACTAGGATGTGAGAAGGCCTACATGGATCCAGTATGGCGACTAGCTATACGGTCTTTATGGGAAGTTCTATATGTGGCTTCAGCTGTGTTTTGTAACCCAAGCCCTGTGTCATAGTTACAATACAACAAATATAGTTTTGTTGTATTCACATGTCAATGTCATTGAAACCATTTCTTTGATACTAAAGACGAGTCTAGGACATATGATTTCTGTTTCAATGAGTAGGATATAGTCTACATTGCCAAGATGATATCTTTCATGAATATCCTCCCTAACACAACTCGCTAATCCACTTATTGTTGTTTGGTTTCCTCAGAGTTTTGGATGAAATGTAATCCAATTCTGTAGACATTTTTATTCATTTACCAATTTTCTGTTCTTTGACGTTGTAGATGTCTCCTGCGCAATGCAGTTTCTGGTACGATGATCGAGAATCAACAAGACGACGTAAGCAACCTGTACTCACTCACACGTGCATGCGTGCCTCGACACATTTCTTTATTGTACAAGTTCCTTGTCTTGAACCCAAAGCAGAACCTTACTGCAGAACAAAGCCTTCAGTGATATTTCCTCTACCCCCCCAAAAGAAATAATAGATTGGGGTCCTAAGATGACAACAAATTACAATCCCAAGGATAACCTTGATATGACTTCCACAAACGCATATTTCTGTTGTGTTTTTAGAGTTGACGTGACAAATTCTGTTTTCTACACCTCCTCCCATTCCAGGAATTCATTGCGGTGAGGGTCCAAGACCCTCGCGTTCAGAATGAAGGCTCGTGGAACTCTCATGTGGATTACAAGATCTTCCTTCATGTGAGTATAGTAACGCTTGGCCTGCACCAATCACGGTCTTGGTTGGCATGCGCGGTGTGCATTCAGATACGAATATTCAAATGATGTGAACTGAGTAAAGGACCAGCGTTTTGCGGTGACCGAGTTTGAGTCCGTTTTTTGGTGAGGCAGCAGGGAGGAGGAGGGTTTGTGTGGTCAGCAGAGGACATCCGGGGTCCAGACATGTGTGGCAAGGGGTTTGTTCCTGTCCTGAGTCACCTACTGGTATGCCGAGGTCACAAGAGCGCACCATAATCTCTGGCCATCTTGTTGTTCTCGGCATGATTACGTTGTTGCTGTCTGATGTCATTTTTAGATGCAAGTTTTAGATTAGCAACTTGAAGATCCCTATAGGCTGTGGCGCAGACTTTTAATGCATCCATGGTTTGAACTTTCAGCTGGGAGTGAAACACAATAACCACAGTATTATCCTGCCCCAGTGAAACATCCAAATGAATTCATTTTGAAGATGTGAAATCCTCATTGCATGAGAATATGGGGTGAAGCACAATAGACCAGTGATACCAGTGCATGACTTATCTAGTGGTGAATGCCAGGCCAGCAGTCTGTTCCTATCTGTCACCGTAGCTCCATTATCATGCAGAATTCCTGAACACAATCGTTCATCTGGTGTCTTGTGTTAACACGTTCTGGACACTCGGGTGGAGGAAGGGTTATCAGCAAGAACCCTGTATCTCTTATCTTGTTGCAATAAGTATAGTTTACCATTGTCCACATTTATGTCTGTTTCCTACCCATTTAACTTAAACCAACATCTCATAAGGTATAAATGGTAAATGGATTATTTATTTAGCGCTTTAATTCAAAGCGCTTTACATTTGCCTCACATTCACCCATTCATACACCGACGGCGGTGTCAACCATGCAAGGTAACAACCAGCTGGTCAGGAGCAGTTAGGGTTGGGTGTCTTGCTCAGGGACACCTCGACACTTCGCTAGGGGGTGCCGGGCAGACAACCGCTCTACCTCCTGAGCTACTGCCGCCCATTAATATATATGTATATATATATATGTATATGTATATGCCTTTATGAACAGGAGAGTTTAGAGAGACACGAAAGTGTTTTGAAGAAGAGAGGAACTGAGCATTTGGCCACAGGTGTGAGTTATCTTCAATTAGAAGACCTATTTCAAGCACACAAAAAGCCAAGCTGTCGCAATTGTCATCTTTTTCGTAGTGGTGATGGTTTTCAGTGAAATGATGTTGAAGCAACATGTAGGTTTAACAGTGCTGAAGTGATAACTCTTCATATTCACCTAGCGTGGAATGGAACCTGTTCATCTGCTCGAGAATGAGAATCCCTCCACAACGGTTTTTAGAAATGATTATTGGAACTTAGCCTGAATGGAGCCCTGATGTGCGCAGACATTTCCTTGAGATAAAGGTGAATTTTCTGCCACATATGTAAAACACACACGTTTAGCAAACATTCCAACACCTGGGGTCTGTGAGTCACTGCAGGTTTTGAGTGTTTGTGGCTGAACAATTAATGGAAAAATGTTTAAAATCACTACATGGCCGTCAGTGCAATGTCCAAATGGCAGGAGCTGCAATCTTTCAGGGTAAAATGTTCTAAATGTATATTGTAATTCTAAATGAAGTACTGCTGCCCTGACTCCAGTTGTGATTCAACCAGTTTGTTTGGTTCAGACCCCAACAAATGTCACGTCATCATTGAAATTGTTTTTTCAGTGAAAATGAAAATTGTGATGCAAAAATGATCATTTCCACTAATCGTGAATCATATCGCAAAGGCAATATCTGTCAAAATACCGTATTCATAATCGCTGCAAGGAGTGCAATAGTTTTAAAATAATATCTGACTTGGCGTGAAATGTCCGTCACTTTTGAAGTCTATGAACATCTATGTATGTATCTATGTAGTCTATGTATCATTGTGGTGTTTTGTTCCTCTCAGACCAACAGCAAGTCGTTCACAGCCAAGACGTCTTGTGTACGACGTCGCTACAGTGAGTTCGTCTGGCTCAAGAGGAAACTGCAGAAGAATGCTGGTCTCGTGTAAGAAGCTGCTTTGAGTCTCGCTTCCCTTGGCTTCCGTTGGTCAGTTAGACAACACAATGTTGTGTCATTATAATTACATGATACAATGTGTTTATTTACTTTTCTATGGCTAATCTTCATTAATCTAATACTCTAATTAGATAGAGTATTAGATTGCTCTAATTCAATTCAAGCAAGCATTCCTTCTTCAAGGATGTTACCAGGTACCAACACAGCAGAGATATCATCTTTCAACAAATGTGTTACTTTTTTGTAAGTCGCTTTGGATAAAAGCGTCTGCCAAATGCTCTAAATGTAAATATCAACTGACAGCTAACGGTTCAAATCATTAACTTAACTAACTCCACAAGTGTTATCGTTGACCTATTTTAAGCGTTTCCCAGGCTGTCTGTAAAGTAGAGTAATGCGTATTGACGGTCCCACGCTATCGATCATATAGAGAAGAGGTCATTGGGATCACAGACACAGACGCCATGTTGACTGCTGCCATACGTCAACGTCTCCGCCATCTTGGAGAGGTCAAGACTGTAAACACATCCAAGTGAACAGGGGAGATGCGGCTCTTCTAGATAAAAAGCACTGTAGTGTTTACATTTCTCAACTGATTTCAATTCATCGTTTTTATAGTTAAGGGTTTACAATCTACGTGGAGTACAACAAAAATGTTATATTGTTATGTATATATTATCTATATAGATCCTATATACATCGATATTATATATATAATTGTTATAATAATTTGTACCCATAAAATCCAGTCTTGGCCTGTCCAATATGGCAGCGACTATATATATATGTCTTATATGTCTATGATAAGTGAGTGAGGGGACCAGCTGGGGGCAGGGCTATTGGTGGACAGATTTGTCTGATCATTGGTTTTTGGTTTCTCCAGGCCTGTCCCAGACCTGCCAGGGAAGTCCTTCTTCTCCTTCAGCAACGAGGACTTCCTGGAGAAGAGGAGAACTGGCCTCCAGAGCTTCTTGGACAAGTCAGTCAGCCTCAAACCAGAAGATTTCTAGATTTTATTTTTGTCTGTACAATAACTGTAGACATGTGTATGACATCTACGCTAACTTGGG
>OMKP01023767.1:0-17269 GCA_900302375.1 Bathygadus melanobranchus
CTGTGTAATTCACAGAGACTGTACAGACTATACAGTCTGTGTAATTCAGAGACTGTACAGACTATACAGTCTGTGTAATTCACAGAGACTGTACAGACTATACAGTCTGTGTAATTCACAGAGACTGTACAGACTATACAGTCTGTGTAATTCAGAGACTGTACAGACTATACAGTCTGTGTAATTCAGAGACTGTACAGACTATACAGTCTGTGTAATTCAGAGACTGTACAGACTATACAGTCTGTGTAATTACAGAAGATAACGCACATCATCGCTATCGCAATTACAATCACAATTAAAAAGAAATAAAATAATAATCACACACCAGACAGTGTCATCAGATGTCACACCAAAACTGTATGTAAATACACATCCAAGGGTGATAACGAAGCAGAGCAGACGTCATCGAGTGGCTCGAGCAATTAACAGCCTTCTTGATGTGTTCTTAGCTTCCGTCTGTTAAAAAGAAAACACCTTATGTACCACAATCCCCTCTGCTGTGGTCTAAGAACAGGGGAAAGGAATATGTCCAGGACTGTTATACCTGACAACTGACAAAATCTAAGCAATTCCACACTACGCTATGAAAGAATAAGAAATAAGAAATGCTGTTCCCCTTTGTGTGTGTGTGTGTGTGTGTGTGTGTGTGTGGGGTGGGGGGGGTGAGGACAAAAACTGCCTTTATAAAGCATAAGTAACATACTTGTAATGGTGCTGACGTAATGCATGTGGGAATACGGATTCAAATGGTAGATGCTGCACCATACATACACACACACACACACACACACACACACACACACACACAGCTTATAACTTATTAAAGGTATAACTACCAGCCAAGGCTGCTGGGTTGATGCAAGCGTGTTCCACACCCACAGCAAGCGGACTCTTGCTGACACCTCACAACATGACCTATTGGAATCATTTTGTGAACGACACCAATTGCCAGAAAACTCCCAGATCCAGTAGCATTATTTTCATGTTTCAGACAAACACCACCACATTAAGCTATGACTTCCCTGAGTCCCTTACGGACGTCTGCACTTAGGGAAAGAAAGATGCAGTACACACAAGTATACACAAGTATATAAAAAATCATCAACACTTTATTCATCCTCAGACTCTTTCTCTTTCAGTCCTGACAGGAAGGTGACATAGGTTGTACTCCAAACTATGTGAAACAACTGATCCAAGCAGGAATAACTTAAAATGAAAACATAACAATAATTGCCTTTCATGATTACAAATGCTTTAATAGAGCGGTTGTCTGGCAATCGGAAGGTCGCTGGTTCGATCCCCGGCTCCGCCTAGCTAATTGTCGAGGTGTCCCTGAGCAAGACACCTAACCCTAACTGCTCCCGACGAGCTGGTTGTTACCTTGCATGGTTGACACCGCCGTCGGTGTATGAATGGGTGAATGTGAGGCAAATGTGAAGCGCTTTGGATAAAAGTGCTATATAAATGCAGTCATTTACCTTTTTGGGGGCTCCCTGAAGTCCAACCTTGCCTTTTTCAGATAAAATAATATGCCATTTGCCTCTCCAACTGTGCACTATTTGATTTCGCATGGATTTTCCCATTTTCTCAGTCCCCAATATCAAGCCCTCAACATTAATGATCACAGTTAAATGTCTTCAATGTTCTAAGGGCCACTGGTTTGGCTTTGCTGGGCTTCTGGGTGGTGAACACACAGTTTACACCTTGAAGCTGGAGACCTGCTACATGAGGCGATGGCGAAAGGCTGAAGCGAGGGCAAATCTTAATTGGACGAGGCCACTAAATTCTAAGTAAAACAGCATATTTTTTGGATTGCCCTTTATTCCAGTTACATAGAGCTTCACAATGAAACATTAAAATGAGACTTGGTGGACCTTAATTAGATGTGTATAGTTTGCTGGATCTTAACCAGGGCCACATATATCAGGTGATATGGGTGAGGTCTAAGTCTTGATTCATCAGTTATCTATGATTGAATCATTTACTACGACTATTTAGTCAGTGGGAAACACTCGCTCAAGAATGCCTGCAGGTCGTTTGTGGATATTGAGGATCAAACCCAGAATCCTCTTGTGTCGAAGTCAGTGTTCATATTCCACTGTGAAACATTCCCCTCACAGTCAAAGCACCCCTTGAAGTTTCTTTATCTTTCCTATTCCAACACACACACACATGCAAAATTCAGAGGCCGCCCACTCAAATCGGAAGACAGTTGCTGTAGTCTGAGGGAGTCGCTATCTAACGGAGTCTTGGAGGAGAACAGTATGAACCGGGCCTTCCTGCTGTCACGTTCCCAGTGCACTCTGCGGACTGAACAAGAACCACTACACTGTTGTCCTTTTGTTATCTGTTGTTCACTAGCTAGGCGGCTGGAATGGTGTCTTTGTTTATATTTTTCTTTGTTTATTTTCTTTCGAGGGTATCATGTAAGATCTATATATGGATTTTTTTTTTAATCTGGTCTGATCTATCTTTCATTGTATTACCTACATGACATTATTGTGCTGTATTCTGTGATACCCACATTATAAAGACAAATATTGAATATTTATTACTATTATTGCCACTAAAGTTAAGTTAAGTATTTCTCATTTGTCAAATATTTAATTCACACAGGAGTATACAAAATAGGCTTTACCATTATTTATTATTTTATATAGACAATTTATTTATTGAATTACCAGAAAACATGCTATATTGTGACAATTTTCCTTTTGGTCTAGTTCACTTTGCAACGTACATTATATTACCAGGGCTGTCAAAGTTACACGAAAATAATACATTTGGTTTAATGCCAATCATTTTTGTACACATTAATGCATTAATTTGAGACATGGTGGGACACAGTATGCGTCATATTTGCGATTAATTTGTGATTACTATGGACCACCATGCGATTAATAACGATTGAATATTTTAATCGATTGACAGCCCTACATATTACACAAACGTTATGGTCCATAAAGTACAGGTTCCCCATAAAAGCACGGATGGAAAAAAGACTATTGTAAATGTGGCCCTATTATCCTTTTAACTTAATCTCAGTGTATGTTATGATCCACTGGTATATTTCTGTCAGACTAAAAAAGCGAGCACCATGGATCTTTCCTGGCGTACTTACAGCCCTACGGCTCAGCCATCATGTTCCTGCCTTAATTATTCCTCGAAGTTAAATTAAGCGCTTTAGTCTCAAACAGCAGGATTGCATCACCTGCAGGCGGGGAACAAGCATTGTGCAAAACGTGAGGCCACGCCACAACTGTGCCCATGTCTGTTTATCAGGGCTGAAACGGTTCACATCAGGGCTCGGTACAATGCTGTATGATAGTGTCATGGTTCGGTATGGTTTTGATAAATCTATATAAAACAATAAACAACCTGGATAGCTTGGCTTCCAGCAGCACATGGAAACATACATAAAACAGTAGTGCCTGCTCTATATATAATAGAGAATAGAATGTAGAATAGAGGACAAAAACTATAAAATAGAATAAAATAGGCATTTTCACACAATTTCCACAGGAATGCATTGCTCAGCAGCATATGGCAAACTTAAGTCAGTAGTGCCAAGTCAAAGGAGTGCCTTAAACAAAATAGGATCACTTGAAACAAGTAGTCTATCAACATGAAATGAAAGACTGACTGAGCTTTTTGTCTCCCAGGCTGCCATAATGAAATGAGCAGTATGGTAGCTCTCTGTAGCTAGACTTCCAACTGTCCATAGTTAGCACAAGAGAAGGCTTTGCTCACATCATGTCAATGTGTATTTTGTTTTGTTGTATAAGGCAGGTATTACTGTCTGGAGGAGAGATGCAGGATGTATGCAGGAAGTACTAGTGTATAGTGTAAGTCAAGCACTTTAAACATCTTTGTGAAGGGTCTGAAGGCTGCTGGGGAAAAGTTGCTGTTTGGTAGTCATTTCATGTCATGTCATTTGTTCGCCTAGTCCAACCAATTGTCTCATCAACGTCTTCATGTGAGACGCAACCCACTCCATTGTTTTACTATGTTTCACTGCAGCAATTTCAAGTAAATGGTAAATGGTAAATGGATTGCGTTTATATAGCACTTTCATCCAAAGCGCTTTACATTTCCTCACATTCACCCATTCATACACACATTCATACACTGGCAGTGATAACCATGCAAGGCAACAGCCAGCTTGTCGGGAGCTTGGAGGAGCCGGGGACTGAACCTGCAACCTTTCGGTTGCCAGACAACCGCTCTACCTCCTGAGCCACTGGGAAGGACCATGCGCCCGACCTCACGGCAGATTGCAGCGGAGGGGTGGTCTTGCTTTGAAGTTGAAATAATTTTCAACATTTAATTTTAAACTTGCTGTGCTCAAGAACCCGACCTAGCGATGCGCACAGCGTCCAACTGCGTATCAAATGAATACATCTTGAATGCACCTCAGAATCTGCATGGTTACTTAACATGCAGATATTTTCCCCTTGTTAATTCTGGTATGTACACCATTGGTTCATGTCTATACATATTTTGTTCAATTAAATCATTTATTTCTATTTTTTTTTAGTCAACATGAATACAATATGTTCAATTTCACCCATAGTGTTTATGCATATTTTACACTGGCATTTAGAGTCAAGGACTGTGGCAGCTGCCATGGTTAAATGAAAGTATACAACCTAACATTCTTCTGTATTGATAATTAAACCGTAGAATAATTGTATCCATGAGTGTCACCGACACTTAGTTGCTAAAAAGAAATAGTATTAAAGTAATATCTGACATCTTTCTGCAATGCAATGCAAATCTCAACATTATATTCTTGGAAAATCCCTAACTGGACTAACAAATGTACAGTATGTTTCACTGCTTACTGCTCTAAAAACCATGCTTTCAGGTCAAGTACGGGAAAGCCAAAGCATCATTACCAATGCCAAAAGCTCTTTAAAATAACAACCAAATCTTCTCATTAGTACTGTACTTAATCTATCCAGAAAACAGTACCTCCTGTGATTAATTGTTGTCCGAAGAGCACACTAAATCAATTTACAGAGCCATGCCAAAGTTGGTGCTTCAGTGCCCCAACTTGACAAATCGTAGTTCACTAGACAGATAATAGATAACAGATTATCAGTTTTGGGGGATTTAAAACAAAACAGCAATACATATACTGCAAGTCTGCTTTTCAACATAGTTTTTTGTATGTAAGTAAGTCATTTTTGAGCTGTACGATCCATGTTCCAATTAATATAAATAATCCCAATCTTAATCGATTGGGATTATTCATTTAAATTTAAATATTTACCCAGCACATAGCTGGTGGGTCTCACATCCCTCAATTGAGACTTGAGACTCAGACTCAAGTCGTGAAAAATGGGGACTTGCAGCTTGACTTGGGCTTGCCTGCTGAGAGACTTGACTTACTCAAGCCTTGACTGCTTTGAGACTCAATTCTCTCTGGAGACTTAAAAGCAAAAATTCAAGGCCGACTTCCACTGCCACGGACTTGGAGGGAAGTGCAGCTGTCGGGCAGCCTTCACTCTGAAGCACGTCTGGGACTTGGTGGGGGATCCACCACTCCCCACTTTCGATCGCTTTATGACAGATTGTGAATATCTGTTGGATATCCAATATCTTCAAACCCAGTCAAAAAAACAATTTTATCCTATATCAAATATTCCAAATGTCATGGCTGCAGACATGGCTGGTCGCAACAAGTTGAGCCGTCCACCTCACCTAGCACTGCTTACCGAACCTACTTTTTAAGATTCAGTATTTAAATGTCATTGGAGTTTCTCTCTGTTCCACTACATCTTGTTTTTAACTATGCTGAAAGAATTTAACAAAGGAAAATGCAACCATGGAATTCTATGAATTCTGGAAAAAAATTATGATCTGTTATCATCATATATCATCAACTTGTGACATTAGCCGCTTTTATAAATCCTTTTCAATGCACCTTTATTCTGCCTTGCCTTCTGTGTAAAAGGTACAAAAATCGAATGGGGGGTTATTTTTGTTCCCGCCTTTAAACCTTTACATTGTGAGCTCTGAACTTGTTTATTATGCAAATAGAATTTCTATAAGTTTAAGTATAGTGTATAACAAATGTTGAGTGCTATTTATTGATTTCTGGATTTAATTTATTTAGTATATTTAAATTTTGTTTTACATCTAACAGGTTATTCAAAATCAGCACTGTTACTTACTATTGTGGTAACTGAAAATAGTACAAGGTATCAGTGCCCAAAGGTGAGTACTCGGTACTCATCTTGGTATTCTATGTAACAAATATAAGTGTATCGCATCACATTGAATCGTATCCAACAATTTTGAATCAAATCACATAGATTTTCAAACTGAATCGCACAGAATTACTGTATTGTATTGGAGCCCATGTATTGAGATGTGTCTCGAATCGTGCTTGAAAGGAGAAATGCACATCCCATCACATGTATCCTCCAAGGTGATGAAACCCAAGCTCTGTCCGCCAAATTCCTCCTACCCTGCGTAATAGCGTATCATTGTGCAATAATGTCCTAGAAGATAGTGCAGTGGGTGTGTTGCTGACACACAGCAACACACCCACCCATGCAGATGTCTGTTTTTCATCAATGTGCTGTGCTCCTTTGTAGGGAGAGCACATCGCTCAAATGTTGTGTTATGATTGCTATTCCTAGACGTGAGAGAAAAAAAAAGCTTTTTCTCAACCAGAAATGGCATTTTTAGACATATGCTTGATAAACAATATCAACCAGTGTTTAAAAGTAATGAGCAGAAAACTATGAGAGAGCAATTCATGCTTGGGCAGGCGCCCATTCAGTCCTCTGTTCAGGGCTTTAGGGACCGGTTTTATTTCCTTCTTCTGGGCCAACTTAAGGCTTGGATTATGGGCTGCCCTTGAGTGAGGTCGCTGCTGAATTGTGAGCTACAATCTGTCGAGCATCCCGCCTGAGACTCGGAGCAGCTTGTCTTTTTTTTTATAGTACAATATCTTTGTTTGCAAGCATGGCACATTTCGTAACACTCTGTTGGTATACATAGAAAGAAAAACTACTGTGGAGCTTAATGTAAACTATCCCGGCAAGAGAAACAAAATTTTATCGAAGACAGAGAGAGTAAGAAAAAGAGGGAAGAAAACCAAGTGCAGAAGCTAGAGAAGGTGATGACCCAGAAGACGAGAGGGGCCGCTATTCTTCCCAGTACGGGCCCTCATTCCACCGCTGCCAGTCAGCCTCCTGCCACCTGCCTGAGAACTGATCCTCTGGCCAATCCAAGATGCATTCAACCGTGCAGTATGAGTTAATACCAGGGTTTTTTGGGGGGGAATGGCACATCTGTTTTGCAGTTACAGGTAGAAGTGAGACACGGTTTTGAAAGCTCCTTAGGTGGGCCTGAAAATGATGTGCTTGCCGTCACTGGGCCACCACCATGTTTTCTGTTCTATTTATGCTGTCAAGTGTCAGAGGTGAGAAACAGGGCCCTAGACAGCTTTCTAGGAGCTTTCCCGGCTAAGATTGATGATGGTGGGCTGCGTGAAGTCAGGCCTGAGACCAGCCAAACCCTCCCTCTGTCTTTGAGTACAGGTACACATCCGCTTCCCCACTTTCATTCAAGAATGCAACGGCAGATTAAATGACAAAGTGGATTTCCGTCAGGTCTGTACATGTGTTCGGCTCAACGTATTAGATCGATACAATGTATCCTTGGGTTTATTTTTATGCACGCACCACATGGTTAAATAAATAAAACATAGGCTAACGTATATCTTCATGCCATTTAATCACATATCATACCACTGTCTAAACAATGTGCCATAGAAATGTCTGTCTTCAGTCTTCAGTAAGTGGCTTCCAAAGCTTCACATTGTCAGTACAAGCATCAAAAATGTAAATGGTGACCCAATGCCAAAGGAATGGCTGAAAAACCATTCTCCCGACTTCGGTCCTGTTTGTCTTTGGCTATAATCACCAGGAACATGACTGTTTGACAGCAGATAACAGTGATAGCCATTGGAAGAGAAGGGTAACCATCAGTCAACCCAACCAATCAATTGAGAAAGCAAGCATCGGTCAAGCAACCAAATCAAATCAATGTATCTATGGAGACCTTTGTTGTTCATGAGGAACAAAATGCCCTGATAACATAAAGACATCACAGTCATAGAAATATGTAGATGTATATCATATATACAGGTAAATTAATTTTAACGCCACACATTTCTTTAAGCATTGACGCAGGTGTATATTGCATGGGGCAAAGGATATAATACTCTAATTAGGACAGCTCACATGCGGGCAGGTGCTTGTGGTGCGTTGAAGGGATGGAACAAGTTGAACTTCAGTTAACTTTATGCAAATGCATAGTGCGGTGTGCATTTGTCTTGTGATTATAAAATTGACATTCAGTGAGTACTAGTGGACTCGTGTTGAATTGTATTTCCTGGTTTTAAGCACTTCCATCAACAACGTTGTAAACTCTAGTGAAGACATTCAGGCCATGGCAATCCAGCACGAGGGAGTCATTTTGTGTTGTTAATCCATTTCCAATAATAAATATACACACATTTGCATAAAGCAAGCATATATTGTCTACTCCCATGTTTATTATAGCATTAAAATTTTTAAATGTCCCTTTACGGTACATTTTCAACAGATTAAAAAATGTACGATTCATTTGCGATTATGTGAAATGCAAAATGGAATCATATGGTTTAAAAGAGTTTTGCATTGTATTCCAGGAGCATAATATGAAAACAACTTCCCCTGCTCGATATACGTGGGACAATACTCAATATACATATAAAACAGTCCAATCCATTGCTGTAGCTAACTGTCCTAATGTTTTTTTTGGAAAGAAAAATATGGGAGAAGTCAGTCAGTGCTTTATATAAATAACTGTGTGTTGCGCCCTCCTCACTTTATTGCACTATGGGTAGTAGTAATAATAACAATAACAATATTGCATCTCAATCTCTCTATTTCACTTATTGCCATCAACATCCATCCATCATACCATCATCCTTTATTGACTATTGCAGTGCCTTGCACCTATTGCAAGGGGGCACGCCCATCATTTTCAGACTTGTGGGTCGACTCCTGGGTACATTCGTCCAGTGGGTGGAAACAAGGTTCAACATTCAAATAGTCTGGTGGAGTACAAGTTGACAAGCCAACATCAAACTAAATCAGCTAAAACACCTAATTCCTAATTCAAAATATAGATACAAGCAGCGGTTTAAAACTGCAGCAGATGGAGGGGAAATGAAACACACACACACACACACACACACACACACACTTAGTATTGACTCAAGGAAAAGACAGCTGATGGAGTGTTGAGATTGTCAGTCACGTTAAAACAGTGTTTTCACAGGGATCACTTGGCGTTTTGTGTTGTATGTGTTGTGTGTGTTGTGTGTGTTGGGAATGGCATTACATTCATGTGATCGTTTATTATTTGCACACTTTACATGTCATTCTTGTGCACATTATCGCTCAAAACCTCAGTTCCTGCTCCTTGGGGACGGAAATTATTCCTGCTTGCTATTCCTGTGTTATTCCATGATGAACCATCTCATTCCCTCGCAAAATCATTTATGTTGATTAACAAACATGTCTTCCTTAATGATAATGATGCTACAGACCACACTTGGTGGTCTATGGCAGACAAAATGGTGGGCCCCTCTCTCCACCACCCAGACCCATGACTGCATACATCCCACTGCGATGGCGATGAAGGAGTATTTCTCTGTTAAGTTCTGATTTGTTTTTTTCCCTCATTGAGTTTAATTATCCACGTGTCCATTACACGGCATTCATTAGCGTAGCCCACAGGCTTGCTTATAGGGTTGTGGGGAGTGATAATAGATAAAGTGCTGAGTGAATGAGGTGAATCATGCATGCAGGTTTTAAATTCCACTGAGGCCAGATACACAACGCTTGGCTGTTTATTTTAAATAGCATTTGTACTGGAGCGAAAACACCTTTACTTCAGCAAAAAACGCCCAATGCCTACTACTTTACACACAATGTTCTTATGTGGACATAACAAAATAATAAATACATATATTTTCGATCAGCATTTAACTATTTTTAATTGAAGGAATGGGTTGAATGAAACAGAATTTTTCATAAAACTTTAGCATTTGCTATTGATTTCAGGCAGCACAAAGCAGAAATTGTTTAATTGATCATTTTTCCATGTATGTCAGTGAGATCACACATTTAACCATTCAATGTGGCTGCTGTCGTTAACCAGCAGAAACATTGGTCCAGATTCCTGATGTAATTATCCAACATGTTTGCAGATTGGGAGGCTACAGATTTGAATCCTAAGCCCCGGCACACGATAACATGTGCCAACTTCCATTCCGGATTTTGCGGAGATTAGTGCTGACTCTGACGTTGTTGGGCAAATTAGGGTTCAAATCGTGTGCTCCTTAAATAGATGTATCTTTCCAACTGTGAACAGACTAAAGAACCACATTGATGACGAAACAATTGTCAACATAACCTCTGACTTCACCAGTTGGTCACTCGTACGTCTACTCAGAGCCACTGTTCTTCATACTGTTGTTGTTATCACAAACTCTAAGCTAGAAACTTACATTTTGGTACACAGGTTCTAGACAAAATGTTACTCTACGCTACTTCCTGAAATGTAGGTGCCACCTTGCAAATGGTTGAATAATGATGAAGGAATAGAGGAAAGGAGTCAGACATCCTAAGCGATGATTAAAGAGATATTTCATCTCAAGTGGTCTTCCTGAGAGAAGGTGGGTATGTGATGCAGGAGTGAACTGCAACGCCCCGACTTTGCTTCAAGGAGTCCCCTTGGTAATTGAATAGACAAAAACTTCAATGTGTTGAGTCATCTTTTATTTATAGAATAAAAGCTCCCCCTTTTACTAATTGAAAGGCAGCTCTTTTACTGACTGCACGACACCATGCGAGGTGCCAGCCGCTTACACTCGCAGCCAAGATTGTATCTTTATGTCCTTCTACACCCATTACCTTTTATGTAGGCAGATGCTACGAGAACAGAGCACGACATAGCGTAGCTTAGCCGTACTTGCTGTCACGCTTGCTGCCAGAACTTCCATAGCAAAATTGGCTATGGTCACTCCAGGGCTCAGCTAATGAGGAGTTTTCCAGCTGGAACAATGCCATCTTCCAGTGACTGTCTTCTCGGTTTATTCTGAAGGCCATAATCCATCAATAAATATAGGCTGATCGGATCAAGTGTACACTGCACAGCCAAACATTGCACTCATAAAAACAGATAGAACTGCAATGATAGAAACACATTGTATAACCAACAAAGCCTAAGATGATGCTGAAAAGAACCCCGTGCCAGTTAAACCTGAACTATCATTTCATCTAACACTTCCTCTCTCTATCTCTACTGCCTGTTACACACATATATTCACCTTGTATCTACCAAAACCACATTAAGTGTCACAAATATATCATTCAAATGATTTATTCACTGATTTACTGAGATCAACAACATATTTCCGTCTCATGAATTCTAGTTTGCTTCCCAAATGGCAAATATGTGCTCACAAACAACAGCAAAAATATGCTTTCAAGCACTGATCCATTTAAAATGTATTGATAATGTTCAGGGCTGTAACGCCCATGAAGAACACCAAAGTCGTGTCCTCTATATTTTATCTTAATGTTCATTTTACTAAAAGCCTTCTCTTCAATTAAAATGCCAACTCGGAGAGAAAAGCCGCGTGGCTGGACCTCAACCCCCCAACCCCCCAACCCCTGTCCTCGATTCTCTTCTCGCTCCTGGTTATGTCCCAGATCGCTATCCTCTCTCTTTAATGTTCAGATGTACTATGCACTAAAGGAAAAGGAAAGTTTTAAAACATTTTTTTTTCTTCTGTTTTATCATTCCAAGTGTTATTGAAATGTTTAATGTAATATTAAATGAGATGGAGCCGAGGAAGAACATGTTCTACTTCATTTTAAATAATGTACTAATGAGATATCCGATAACGTTTGCGATCTGACAGCCAAATTGTTTTCACGAACCGTTAATTCCATTCCACGTCAACAGTAGAGTAATATCTGGAATACTTCCAATTTGCATGGTGGGAAATCCATGTCCAATTAAAAAATATGACATACTGCATAATACAATGTGTTATTTCATGTGAGGTTTACACTGTGGATCGTAGTGGCTCTGACTATCCCCTAGGTCTGCTAGGTCTGCTATGATTATCCGAGTCTTGCGGTGCGGTGAGCGTGGTGCCGGCTGGAGGACATGAGCACATAAGTGTCATGCCATGTCCGAGCCATGATGTTGGATATTAGCTTAATCTCTAATTTCACATATCCGTGTCCTAGTTAGAGAAGACATAATCCCATGTTCATTAGCGTAAAACCTGACAAAGTTTCAGTTCAGTTCAGTTCTACAGTCTAGGAAGCTGTAGGAAGAGTGATTATGAATAGAACTGGGTTTGAGAATTGTCTGCTCAGCATTTTTTGTGTTTTATTGATTCTCATTTGCAGTTGACATCAATACAGACCAGTTTACACATTCTTAAGTAAAGTATGTGTGTGTATACAGACACTTAATATATTATGTATTTTCCAAACATACAAATGTTTGATTTCCAATTGCAATACTTGTTTTTATCCACAAAAACAGACAAACGTTTGTTAACTCCGTAGCTATTTTCAAACCATCTTATAACGTCACTGGGAAACTGTTTCCCGGTGACATTAGGCCAATGAACCAAAACTATTTTTTGGCAGATTAACCATAATTGCCAGATTTACACTGTTATTCATGTTCTACTCTATTTCAGGAATGCAATTTTAGGCTAACCCTTAATTTTGAATTACAGGAAACATGTAGCTTATCCATGGATGAACAGAAAATATTCCCAGACAGATGCACTCAATTGACTTGAACAGCATGAACTCTCCATGTGTGCCCAGTGGCACATGGAGTTACATGCGGTATATACAGGACCACCAAAACACAATTGATTAAAAAGCTATGAGGCTTGGAGGCTTCGCAAAAAGATTGATGATGTTTATCATGTTTCTATAAAAGTCCAATGGTGGTTTAAGAGCCAACACATAACTGGCATCTCGATCGATCGCTGTACAACAGACAAGCCAAAGCTGATAAAAGCATGATTGTGTGTGCCTGCGTGTGTGTGTGTGCGTGTATGTGTACCTGTGTGTGTGTGTGTGGTTGTGTGTGTATGTGTGCACGTGAAATGGTTATGGAACTGCCACATGTTCAATTTGAAATAAGCAATATGCGATGGACGCCACCAATTTTAGTGACACTGGCCGGTTTTGTTTACATTTGAGCTAAACACAACCAGTCAATATCTGCTAGAGCCTCAGCAGGTCCACATGTGCGCCATTTGAATGGACATCATCGATAGAAGGACTACGATGTCTTTTAGATATGGATCGCCACGACTGCGCTCTCCTCATTACTTTGGACTCTGCTTGGCCGAGATAAGAAAATGATTGTTGTCTCAGCAAGGTATCTTATATTACCTATAAATCATACTCTGATCCATGACTATCTATCCCACTTCATCTAACCCTTATCTATCCACACATACTACACAAACACACACACAAACACACACATTCAAAATATATTCCATGTGTTTCAATGTCAATCAATACATATGAATATATACATAATTGACAGAAATATAAGGAACATAACAAAAAGGAAATTATTTGATCATTATCATTTTACATGAATAACTATCAACATGTGATTTGATGAATATGAAGAGTGTACTGAAATCAAATATTCGATATTAGTTTAATTTTGTCCGAGGTTTGAACCCTGGGAAGAGAGATTTGGAAGTGGGAAAAGGGAATACATTTTATCAAGTAGCAAGGCTGTGCTTCTTACTCTAGAGGAATAATAATGAGAAATGTATTTAGATATATATATATAATTCTTTATTCATGGCTGTGTGACTAATATATGTACAATTATAATAACGTCTGTATTTCTTCTAACAGTGCTATACAAATTATATTATGAATTAAATTTAATTGAAAGAAAACATAACAATGCATTTCAAGTGTGCCTAAAATACATAAGTGCCTCAAATCTAAATAGATTACATGCAATTGTATTAAAATTAAATAAAAAACCTGTATGATGGGTGTCTTTTGTTAAAGGGTAAAAGGATGACGAAGGGTCACTGTCATCAATTCTCATGACAACCGCGATGTGAAGCATTCTTCATCTGAAGCAAACCACATCGTAAGATGTACACACAGTTTCCGCTTCAACTGTCAACTAAATATAGCGCACACAGTCCGTTTAGACATATCTGAATATTCTTTATGATCGTTATGATCGTTTTCCCTCCTCGCTCAATGAGTATAAATATGGCCCATCCCGCCTTCATAGACAACATAAAATATAAACACGCTGTGTGCATGTTTAGATTTTATCTTGTCTGTGCAGGAGTCACGCATACAGAAAGCCATACGTGACAATGCCGTCTCAAAGTTTAGATACGGTGCTACAATACAACAACTCAAGCTTTGCAAACCTAATGACGCGGAGTCCAGCAATTTTTTAAGTTGAGAACAGCGGAGGCACTGATCCAGATTGGCATGGCTCATTTAATGCAAGGCATCAGCGTGGCTTTAAAGCTGGAATATTTTCCCCTCCTGCGAATAACTTTCAAAGTAAGCCATAGCGCACCCGTATCAACACCCATGAAGGTTACAGTGTCTTTGTTCCTGAGCTAATTTTACCAGATCACAACTTTGCTGTTCTATTTCATTTTTTATTTTTTTGTCCAGTAAAATGTGCCACCTGTGAAGTGGACAAATGAGTTCACGGCTCTTTTTAAGACAAACAGCATCGTTGACATTGGGCGCCCTCAGAACTTGGTATTCTGCTTCTTCAGTAATAACAACAAGCCCAGTCCAATTAATAAAAGATCTTTGCATCATTACACTTGTTTTTGTCCACAAAACATAGTTGTTTTTCCCTGCGAATGTACTTTATTATATATACTCTACACCTGTACATAACAGTTAAATGTTTGTTTTTTGTTTCGCTCTGTTGTCCCTGTTGCTGTATGTCTTTATGTGTAGGTACATGCGAGCCATGGAAAACCAGAGTCAAATTCCTTGTATATGTACATATACTTGGTGACTAAAGCTGATTCTGATTCTGATTTTGATCCGCATCTTTTCGAAAGCATTTCACTGAATCAGCATACTATATTTCGCGTTCTCTAAACATACGACACCATAGCTATACATACAAGATGTCGTGGATACAGTGTGTGTAAGGCCCGGAGATGCATTATTTAGGCTTTTTGTGTCTGACAACGTTCAGCTGGTCTTGAATTTGTCAAAATAGCATCCAGAAAAGAAAAGCCTGTGGCGTCAGATTCCAAAGGAAATCCATCCCAATTGGGCCGACTCTGCCAACGATTCAAGCTGACAACAGCTAGCAGAAGATGACAACTAAAAGCTGTATGCTTCACTAGGCTTACAAAATCTTTGTGCTAAGTGATAGCATCTACTAACATGGTTCCTATTTTCCTTTTCGGTTTCCAAGCGCAAACAGGATATATACATATGGAATAGCAGGACATAATTGAATGATAATGTATTGCTATGATACAACCAGGGTCCATTATTGTATGAGAAGTTACCGATGAAATAGGTTCATGGAATTCACATCTGCATTTGTTCCCCTAAGGGCCCTATGAAAAGTCACAATATTTTAGCAAATTGTAGATGTGCCAGAAACCTTGCGCTTGGACATCTGGTCTCTTATAGGACATGTATCGGTGTTAAAAACTAAACAAATAACCCATTTGTCTGCTTAATGGGTTGTGAGCTGAGCTGGTGGATCTGAAGAACCGGCACTTCACAACACTGTCTGTCTGTCTTCTATTTCATCAAGACGACTCATGTATAATTAATAATGAATCACAATTCACCATTACACCATACAAGATTGTGTCTTGACAAACAGTTTAGCCTTGGATTGGATTGTTGCACTTCTTGGGGTCTGCCGTGTAATGCACATTGGACTGTGAACACTTGGCAACGCACAGCAGTGTAATTAAACATTTATGGGCATGACGTCTCTGACCCTCTCAGAAGAGTCCTGTCACCACTCCAGGGCTATAAATCAAAAGCAGAGGATCACTGTCACCACCCGGCATCTCATGGTTCTCATTGTGCTCAATGCCAAGCGATGGACGCTGCAAAGCCTGTTGGAGGTTAACAGTGTAAAAGATATGGCGCAATGAATGTGATGTTTGAAACGGCTCTCGCTGTTGTAGCCAGGCTGCGCTGCTTTGGATGACACACTTTGGTCCAGGGTCATTGACCGATCTGGGCCTGGTAAGTGATTTCTAACCCCACTCTCACGTACACTCTCCTATTCCGAGGAGATAAACACTTTTTGATCTCGCCTTGACGAAATGGACCCCAATGCTGTTAATTCAACAGCAAGACATACTCAAGACACTTTTACTACCCGATGAGTGTCACCACGCAGCAGCCGGGACAGGTTCATCATCCAGGTCCCTCTTCCATACATTCCCGAGATGCACACTCCCACATACACATTATACATATAAATACACATACTACCTCAAGTCAATTATTTTGTTTGCAGATCATTTAACCTCACCAGTACATGTGCTATTATAATGCCTGTTTTATATATCAGTTCAGGTAAATGAATATGTTAACAATCGATTTTTAATCAAATCATGTTAGTCCTGATATATGATAGTTTAATGCTTGAGATGTCAATGCTTTTTTATCTGGGGAAATCCAGAGAAGGAGAATAGGCGTTGTGTAATGGTATGTCCAGCTAGTAATAAACTAGGGAAAGGCAGCGTCTCATCATTAGGCCCAATCTGATGAAGACATGACAGGAAAAAAATATTGGAATGTCTATGACGCAAAATACCCTTTAAAAGTCCTTTGTCTCTTTGCTTTACGCTTCACGCTTTGGCTTTTTAGCTTCCCAGCTTTTTTTTTTTTTTTTGTTAGCTTTCTTGAACTGAAGTGAAGTTCTAATAAAGTCAACAGAGTTATAAAAGTTCCAGAAGTCCAAAAGGTAAGTCTCGCGAGATGACGCTTACCAGGAGACATTCTGTTCCTGTTTTGGGCGGCAACCATCCACTAAATCATCACCGACGGCAAGTAAACCGCAAATCTCTTGTCTCTCATGCGAGTTGATGCATCTTACTTCATAGGATAGGGAAATTGTCAAGATTTAGGGTACAGGTAAGTAACTA
>OMKP01023769.1:0-16871 GCA_900302375.1 Bathygadus melanobranchus
CCTCAGAATCGATGACATCTGTGATGTAGCGGGGTGTCAGCAGTGGCATTCGGACAAACTCCAGCATGTCCGGTAGATATGGCTCCCTCTCTTTGCGGTTGTGTTTGACCCAGTTCAACACGGCTTCAAACACGGGCTCCTCAGAGTCAACCTGCACACAGGGAGAGGAAGGAGAAAAACACACTTTGAAAACATTTGCATTATTGGTATTATCATTTTTAGAACTCTTTTTTTTTTTAACCATAGCTCTCATCATAATGATTTACTGACAAAGGTCATTGATTGCCCTATAACTGAAGGACAGGGTCAGACAGTACGGCTCTGAGGTCTCAACAGTATCAACAGTTTAACCTAACCCTAACCCTAACCCTAACCTGGACTTGTTCAACAGCTTTTTTTCTCCGGAGGAAAATGAGTTGGAGGGGATTGGTATGTGTGCATCCTCGGTTTACAAGTAAAAATCAGGCTTGTTTTTAAAACAGAATGACAGCAAGAGCCCGTCGAGTGAATCAGGGGTCCATAAATCATGCTGTGATAATAACCATGTTTGGCCAAAAAAAAAAAAAAAAAAAAAAACCTGCGGTTGGAGGCAGGAATTTCCTGCACACAAAAGACAAACCAAAAATCAGGTTTCCTTCTCTGCAATTTCATTGTCAGCCAAATCCACAGACAGCAGCAGGTCCTGGGGGCCCCCCACTCGCTGAGATTACAACAGGCCGGTACCTGCCAGCACCCCCCCCCCACCCCAGTAGCTTTAACACCACAATTGAAAGCAGCAATACACTATAATTAGTAGTCTGCCACTTTTTTTCCCACTGTGACCCTGTCAGTTACTGTAAGACACAAAGCATATGCATCGTATGGAACGGTATAACATTAAAAACACTATCCCTGGGAGGCGTCGCCTTAAGAGTCAGACACCTCCTTAAAAGTCAGACACCTTAAATCCATTCAGACACCTTAAATCCGTTCAGACACCTTAAATCCATTCAGACAAACTTGTCAGGACCCTGGTAACATATAGGCTCTGTAAAGGCCAAATCATACTTGTCAAAGAGTCACCGTAGGACCCCAGAGGCCACCACTGCATGCACCTCTCTAACGATCTGTCCACACGTCAGTGTGACTGATCGTCTGTGGACTAGTTGTGTTTGGTTCACATACATGTTCAGATGCAAGATCACCAGACGTTGCTGAATCAAAGTTGGCCTTTTAGTGGACCGGGCGCGGGGAACCACAGCGTAGAGAACCACGTCGTACCTACTGCCACTATTCTACACAAAAGAATCATTTGGTCTTAAGTTGCTCTCCTGTGGGTGTTAACAACATCGCTGATGTATGTGCATAGAAGCACGAAATACACCCACACCAGTCAGGCTTCCTGCTTTGAATCGTCTTGTCCATCCAAAAAGCAAAGAAAGCTCACCACAAGCCTCGGCCGCCCCACCAAGCGAGCTGTTGTAAGCCTTTCACTACTTCAAAGCATGTGAGACGATGCACGCACGCAATTCATCATCATTATCAACAACAGACACGTCCTGCTAATCCCACCTGGATCTCATCACATTTGATCAGTTTTTCCACCTCCGCCTGGCAGAGCAGCATGAACTCCTCGTGCTGCACCACCTCAGGGAAGTGCTTCTGGGAGAACAGCTCGGCAGCCTGCATCAGGTCCAGGCAGTTGTGGGTGTCGGCGAAATCCCGAATGCCCAGACAGTTGGTGGGATCCAGCTGACTGTCCAGGAAGTCACAACATGCTCTTTTCACCCCTGAACCAAAAACAAAATATGTTGTTCATACATTGATACACATATACACACAAAAGTTATTTTAGTTATTATTGAGATCACCAATTAAGGTCGGCTCATGAATTGGGTTAAGGTTAGCATACCTTTAAGCTGCAACAAGCATGCCGCTGGAAGCAACTCCTGTACGTTCTCCACTGTAACAAGCACAGTCTCTGTGTAGACAAAGTCCAGGAGGATCTCCATAGTGGCAGCAGTGAGCCCCTGGATGTCAACAAAAGATTTCCCCTTCTCCGAGAGCTACAGGACCACAAAAACACCAACACTTAGTATATTGAAAAAGAGCTACATGGTGTTCACTTTGAACCAATAAAATAAGAAGAATCTATTCGGCTGAGTAGGGATCAACATTTGACACCGTATCAAAAAATTGCAGCTCCTGTGTTTTGGAAATTGCACAAAACTCATCCAGATATTTTTGATGAAGTGATCCTTTCATCTATATACACACTCTCAGATGCTGTTGAAATAATTTCAAATTTACAGCGATATATAGTCTCACTCTTTCGACAAATGTAAGTTGCTTTGGACAAAGCGTCTGCCAAATGCCCTAAATGTAAATGTAATCCATGCTTTGAACGCCTGGTTGAACTATGCTTGTTACAGATAACATTTATATGGGTACATTTAGGTCAGAGCCATATCAAATATGCTAACGAACGACTTTATCTACCTCACTGGTGAACATGGCACAGAAGTAATCACTGCAGGCAGCCAGGACGATGCGGTGAGCTGGGAACTCAGTGTTCTCCACCCTCAGAGTGATGTCACAGAGTGTGTTACTCTTGCGAAGGGCATTCATTGCGTTGAGGATGGATTTGGCATGGGAATTTGTCATGATGTCCTTGGGAGCCATGATGTTCTGAAGACACGAGAAACACAGGAGTTCACATCACTATCATACACAGATTTTTAAAAAGGTAGTATATACCATATCTCTAGCATTCCCCTTTGGTGCAATGTTCAAAGTAAACCACATACTTTATCTGGGAATGTCTGTGTGTGTGTGTGTGAGAATGGTCTAAAACAAATGTTGACATCTATATGTGCCATTTAACACTACAGTCAGTGATACCTGATGTCTGCATATGCCTTTTTACTCGTACTTAGTAAAGGCTATACAGGCTTTATAAATGCTAAACAGGGGAGCACTAGCAACAATAGACATAATGAATGTTGAGGATACACCACGTACCTGTCAACGTGTTGGTGTTTATTTTAACTAGCTTCGCTAGCTAGCAAATGATTCTACCTCGCCTACCAAAGCTGCTGTCCCGTCTGTTGAAAGCCACGCAGCCAAAGCTAATTCATCATTACTCTACCGCATTGTACTGCTTACATTCATATTTTAGAAGTCTCAATGCGGCGTTAGGGTAGCTACCGAAATAATTGTTGACGGCATCGCATCGACAGCTTGCTCAACACGGCAGGTCACAGAGAGCGGACAGGCTCTACATAGGCTGAGAAGGGATCCTGAATTGTACCTTTATACCGGTCTACCGCAACGCAACTTCCGGTGCTTTACTTCCTATGAGCTGTGTACGCCAGTTAACAGTCCCCGGAGAGAGAAGAACATAACAACCACAACTACGACGAGAATACATGTGGAGGTGCGACGAATCATTTGACAAAGCAATATCCAAAGCATGTAACGGAAACGGATATCGCTCTATCGACAGTCCCCGATATCCCATAACCCCTTTAACTGAGAGTCCCGCCCTCTCTAGCCAATAACGCTCATTTGGGGCATCCTGTCCCAGGCGTTCCGTCGTGAGATGTGAACACCTGAGGCCTGTACTACGAAGGGAGCTTTAGCGTCACCGAGGTAACTTCAGGGTTTCTGTGTCGCGGCGGTGGTTCACTTTTTACCGGGGCACATCACCGTGGTAACTTACACTAAACACCTAATGTGCTGCGGAGCAGGTTCTGCTCGAGATAACACGTATACAAGCACCGCCCACTGACCAATCAATTCTCTTGGAAAACGGCATCATTCCTAGAACATCCGGTTGGACCTGGGAGCACGAATATAATAATACATCTAAACAACACGTTAATTTAATGGAATACACAAGTGTAGTCAGACATGTGTATTGATAAGCCTTAATTAACTTAATTATGCATTGACACAGCCTGCCTTTGGCAGCAACAACTGTTGCTTTTAGCCTGGATTATATTTTAAGATTCTTACTTGTTTAATATTAAAGTTTGCTCATCTTGGGCAAAATATGCCGCTTGTCCATGTTTGGTCATTCGTTGCAAACACCGCCCCTTTCATGTGAACGAAGTTATGTGAGCTAATTGGATCACTCCAATATGTTATCTCTCCGCAGCAGAGGGATTCGTCCGAGATAAGGATTCCAAATACACTCCTGTGTACCGCATTTGTGCCTTGTGAAATAGGCCCCGTATCCCTCCGCCGCGGATAGATACCATATTTGAGTGATTCAGGGAGCCGGGTCTTATGGCTCCGTTATACTCCGACAGCCATTCAAAAGAACGGCTCATCTTTTTATTTAGGGGGCGGGGGTTACCAGGTTTATCTGGAATAATCACTAGGATAATCATAGGGTAAGATTCGAAATTAGACATCCCACCAACATAATTTACATGTGTGGACTAGGTTTAGCAGCACTAAATGATTTGTGTTGCCAAACCTAACGTGAGTGATCTGCATTGTAAACATTACACAAGGGGACGCCATATCCCTCTGCTTTGTCAGTGAATGTACTACTTTGAACCCCAGACTTATGACACCCGGCCGACATATAGTGTAACACCAGTCAGTCAGCCCCGCTATGGTCCAACCAAAAAGAACGACTCGGTTCCCTTCATTCGTACCTAAGAATCGGATCGTTCACGAACGGCCCATCACTATAACTCGCTCATCGCTAGATGGGGAAAACTTGTGTTGACGTAACGAGTTGATAACCACCGTCGTTACGTCGCGTACGCGCCCGTGAGGTTTAAGAGAAGCCAGCTAACGAAAAGAGATCCCGGGTTTTTGAACCTCCTCCGTAGTAAAGGGACGAGGGGCGAGAAACGAGGAGAGAGGGACGAGGAGCGAGGAACGAGGAGCGAGGTTACGCTCTGCTACGTCAGTGTGCGTGCGCGCTCCCGACGGGCTCGCCTCGTTCACGCTGCGTGTTTCGCTGCGTCCTCCTAACGGCTAACGGCTAGCATGCGGGGGGAGCCGCGCCATTAAAGACATACAAGCAGCTAACGACAGCACCACGTCGTTGTCTTCACACCGCGTTACGCTATTCGAACCCAAAATGTTGAGTTTATGAGCGCGTCAAGGACGGTCGTGTTCGAGTAGGAGGAGCCTGCGGCGTGTTTCCGGTAAGACGGACCGACAACACCGAGGCGCAGTACTTAGAAACTGAGAATTACGTTGCTTCGTTAACTCCGCCGTGTTGCTGTTGTTTGCAGGCCGTGTTCAACCCCAGGTCCTTCTCCGGTCCCAGGTCTTTCTCCGGTGCCAGGTCCCTCTCCGGTCCCAGGTCCCTCTCCGACCCCAGATCCCTCTCCAACCCCAGGTCCTTCTCCTTCAGGTACCACAAGTGCAATGGAAGAGGAGTTCCGTGAGATCGACCAGGTCGGGAGTTGGAGTGCTGTTTACCAGGTAGGATTCCCCCCCGTTTAATCAAGGTGGGAGTTGTCCTGTACTGAGTTTGTTCTGGGGACTAGAAGACATGTTTCTTTGGGCTGCGTATCTGGTGCGTCTCTGGTTCCTCATATTTGGCCATCCTTCCTCCAGTCATATTCGTGTGTGTGTGTGTGTGTGTGTGTGTGTGTGTGTGTGTGCCTTATAAGCAGCACCCCTGGCACTATGTCCACATTCCATATACAAATAATCCACCCAGTGGTCCTTAATAGTAGACAACCATGTCCTTGTCAGCTATTAAATAGTTACAACCCGAATAAACAAAGAATAACATCTGTGCTGTTATTACCATCTATGTGCCAAGTGGTGGCCTACATATCGTTTCGTTTTGAGTAGTTTATCTCGCCTATATAACATTTTGTATTCAATAACAAACAACAACACAGTCACACTGTTGATTGTAATCGGGGGATCTTTTCACAGGGGCGACTTTAGGCTCAGTGAGCGCTAGCTCATGAGGTAGAGACGGTTGTCTGGCAACCGGAAGGTTGCCGGTTCGATCCCAGGCTCCACCTAGCTAAGTGTCGAGGTGTCCCTGAGCAAGACACTAACTGCTCCTGACCAGCTGGTTGTTACCTTGCATGGTTGACACCACCATCGGTGTATGAATGGGTGAATGTGAGGCAAATGTAAAGCGCTTTGGATAAAAGCGCTATATAAATGCAGTCCATTTACCATTTAGACAGAATGCCTTTAATGCTGAAATGTTTTGTTTTGCCACAGGAAATCCGTCAACAGTCAAGTGAACTGCCGTGCAAATTTGCCAGATCACCAGAAAACAAATGTCGTAATCGTTACCGAGATGTCAGTCCATGTAAGTAAATGTTGCCCCGTTGTGGTTGACCAACTCCTTTAAGTGAACTGTCATCGTGTGTAGTTAAGATAATGAAACCTGGGATGCTTGTCACGTTAACATCAACTATGACTAGCCAGTAGTGACTAAGTAGTCATTTTGAAGTCAACATACAATATGTAAATGGTATAGAAGCTGTGTATTTTGTTAGTATTGTTATAAACGGACCATCTTCCTCCTTCCAGTCGACCACAGCAGAATCCTTCTGCAGCTGGGGGAGAACGACTACATCAACGCCAGCTTAATATCTATGGAGGAAGCACAGAGGAACTACATCCTCACTCAGGTAATGTTGAACACCTTTAAAACAATAGGCCTCCATTGTTAAAGCAGTGTAGTTGCTCTTCCACTAAAACAGAATTGTTTTCAATGGGATTACCATTGTAGTAGTTAGCAAGAAAATGAATCCCAATAAGCAACGGTTGTGGCAGACGCCATGTGTGTGTTTTTCCCTCCACGAATGTACACATGGAAAGCTGTCACATCAGTCTTATGTTCTTTAGCGGTAGATCGGAGTGTGTTCAAGTGTAGGAAGAGCACAGGTGCAAGTAGGGTGGCTAATTAGGGCATACAAGATGCAAATGATTTCACAGTTGAGTTGTGTCCTCTCAGCAGCCCTGTGCTCACTATGAGCTCTTATTAAAGAGCGTTGTAGCACACCACTGGTGGAGCAGGGTGTGATCTGGATACCAAAGCCACAGCAGAGGGGTTGGGGGCATGCGTCCTCAGTCTGGTCTAAAATGTGCTCCATAGCTCTTGGCTCAGACCGAGCTTACACATTCAGGCAGCCTGTGTGTCAAAGATGGTGCAACATTTCTTAGGAACCAACAATAAACTGGATTTTCGTAATGTGTGACTTACAGCCCTAAATAGCACATTTCATATAACAATATCTTATTTCAACCAACAGTGACACAAGGAATGAACTTATGAATATGTAAATAAGACTCCCAAAGGCATCCTATTGGAGATGCTTGATCTTCATCCTCCCTATAGAGGATGAAGATCAAGGTTCACCTGCCTCTAGAGTTCCCTGACTAGTTTTAATCATAGACTATACTTTAACTAATCCAGTCCTGGGCCCAGCTGGAGATAATGCTGTCAACCGCTGACTGCTGGGGGAAAAACCAGTCAGCTCTCGTTGTGTGTTACAGGAACAATGTGTCAGCAATATTGTTCTTATTTATTTATTTCTAACTTGCTTCATAATGTGGACAAGTGGACAAAACTCTTCTGTAATGAGGGAATTGTTTCATAGTGTACTTTCTGAATAGACTGTAGGGAAACCAAGCAGACCAAGATAAGTGTAAACGCAACCACAGCCCTGTTTGTGGGTAACATGCGTCGTCTCCTCAACACAGACCTCTAATGTGTGTGTTTAGGGACCGCTTCCTAACACATGTGGCCACTTCTGGGAGATGGTGTGGGAGCAGAGGACGCGCGGGGTAGTGATGCTCAACAGAGTCATCGAGAAGGGATCCGTAAGTGGGTTTTCTTAACATTCTTTTTTCTATTCACTCACATGCCACTGAGGATCTTTGTGTCGTTATTAATGCAGTCCAAATATTATTCATGATTCTATGAAGTTGATATTCTTTATTTTTCTCTGACTGAATTGTGACGTTTGTATGTGTCGTTTCTTCTAGATAAAATGCGCCCAATATTGGCCACACCGAGAGGAAAGAGACGCCATCTTTGAAGACACCAACTTCAGGGTCACCCTTATTTCAGAGGACGTTAAAGTGTACTACACAGTCCGGCAGCTGGAGCTGGAGAACCTAGTGGTGAGGTTGTTAGGTGCTGCTGCTTTGTGTGTAATGCTGTGTGCTGATGGCTGGTTTAACCTCTGGGCGTCGATTAGCCGATGTGCCGCAGGGTGCGCAGCCTCACCCAGCCTCACTAATCAGCCTGACTCGGGCAAGGTGAGGCTGCTTAAACCAGCCACCAACCACACACACTCCACAAATACATTATTAATGCTTAATAAATTCTATAGATATGAATACTACCTAAATGCTAAATGAGAAGTTGGTTATGTCGATTATTAGTCGCATTAATGTAGCGCCTGTTATACATTTGTTTTTATTATTATAAACCATGGCAATTGATCAATGTGGCTTAATTGTTGCGTAGTGAATTAAACATGCTGGTCTGGCACAGAGTGCAGCTTTTAACCGAGTTATTGTTTTGTATTTGTTCTCCAGACACAGGAGACTAGGGAGATCTTACATTTTCACTACACCACCTGGCCTGACTTTGGGGTACCAGAGTCTCCGGCCTCGTTCCTCAACTTCCTGTTCAAGGTGCGGGAGTCCGGGTGTCTGAACACAGACCAGGGGCCAGTGGTGGTGCACTGCAGTGCCGGGATCGGCCGCTCGGGAACCTTCTGCCTTGTGGACACCTGCCTAGTTCTGGTTTGTACCGGTCTCTGCTAACTCACAACCTCCTCTTCACCTCCTGGTGCTACCCACACACTTTCTCAATTAGCAATGTTAAATACTAGGCAGAATATTGGACCATGTCTGGTGTAGTCTGTCTGGATTTATTCAACACACGTCTGAAACTGACTGACATGCATCTTTAGTATACATATGTATTTTAATTAATTTACGAGAAAAAGAAATTGTACAGCTTGAGCAGTACAAAGGCCCAGATTCCCAGAAGAAATGTAAACCAGTCTGGAGGTGCCGGCTGGAAGGGACAAGTCCAGACTCTGTTCCCTCCTGGATCTTGAATGAAGTGAATTGCTTTGTGTCTCTTATGTATGTGCGAGATATCTGGACATCACGGCTGGTAAAATGGCTTGTACACAATTATTTAGAATTCAACCAACGCTCCAAACCGCATGTTAGCCGACCGGCGTGTCTTCATGCCCTCGCATGAAATGTTCCTCACGGATACAGCCAGCTTACGCAATAGGCAAACACCACTAACCATTGTTGAGAAGAGTCGGGAGGTATTGAGTCACACTTTTCATGATAACACCATAACTGGTATGTGGGGGCTGCTTAAACGGTTCCTTCATGTAAGTGAACCTCCTGTTTCAACTTGAGTGCCAACACTGACATCTTTTTTTGTTAAAAGTCTGTTTCGAGAGTTTGAGGAAGGAGGGGGAGGTGTTATCCCCATGGTTACGACCCACGGCACTTTTGTTTTTAAGCTAGTACTACTCAAGAAGTGATTTTCGTGACATTAAAGACTCTGTAAATTACAGAAACGAACTATTTTGTGTTCACTGCCCCTTCAATTATCCTGGTTTTGGTTAAATGGATTTTTAGGTGTTGACTCTTTCTTTGTCAAGTTGTGATCAGATCACTTGAGCTGCTATGTTAAAGTTAGCAACTAATGAAACTAATTCTGCCCATTGTGTGGGGTCCAGGCGGGTCTGTACTAGCTTTCTGGAACAATCTTTTTGAGATTTAAATCCATTTACATCAAGTTTTCACCCTCCCTGTTTGTCCACTGAAGCACTTGTGACGGTGCACGTACAACTGACTTTTCTTTTTTGCAGAAATGAGCGTCTGGAGTGCGGGACTGAAAGTCCACTCCTGGGCGTTTGAGTGTCAACAGCTCAGCGATGACCGTGCGTTCTCTGTCACGTTTAGATGTCCGTACGCAAGGACCCGTCGTCCGTGAGCATCCGCGACGTGCTGCTGGAGATGCGGCGCTGTCGCATGGGCTTGATCCAGACGGCAGACCAACTACGCTTCTCCTACCTCGCTGTTATTGAAGGGGCCAAGTGCATTATGGGGGATAATGCCCTGCAGGCAAGTCTACCCTTGCCCAGCGTGTGTGGGAGGAATACATACACTGCATGTCCTGTACATTTGTACAGGACATGCACGTACAATTTGCTGATATTTGTGTTGCATAAACCAATGCCTACCCTTAAAAGGCTAGCCTACCCTTAAAAGGCTAGCCTACCCTTAAAAGGCTAGACACAGGTAATATGAGGATCTGCACAGTTGGAATTTCAGTCAATTTTATTTCTGTTTTTGTTTTTTAATATTAAGGAGTCATGGAAAGAGTTGTCGAATGACGAGGAGGATTATCCAGATTTTACACCTCCTCCTCCTCCTCCTCCTCCTCCTCGTCCCAAAGACGATTCTCACAACGATACGATCCAGCTGCCCGTCTCTCCCCAATACACTGAGGTCATCCCACAGAGTGTCCACTCTCACGGGTAAATAAACACAAACCAACGGCAACGTTTGCTACACTCCGGTCTCTCTGCAGACCTCAGTAATGCCAGTGGGAACCACAGTTTTATGTAAAATAACGCTTCCTTGTGTACGTGTGTGTGATGAACAAAATCCAACATTCCTCTCGTGTCACGCAGATCCCCGCAGGACCTGAGGAGGAGGAACGTCGGTGAGCTCCAGCCTCCCACGGAGTCGGTGGCGCGGCCAGCTGGCAGTGTAGAAACCCAGGAACCCATCTCCAGAGACCGGGCTCCGCCCCGCCAGGAGCACCAGGTGGAGAGACCAGATACTCCGGGGGCAGCGGGAGGCACGGACCCCGGCCCCGGGGAGAGGTCTCCCGGGTCTTGGTCCCCTGTCGTCGTTAACGTGTGCCTCTGTACAGCGTTTGCTCTCAGTGCGTACGTCTGCTATCGAGCTTGTTACCACTGATGGGGTTTTTCCCTTCATTTGTATTTTATTTTATTCTCACGTTATCTTTTTAGCTGTTTGTTTTTTTATGGAGTCAATTCAGCCAGTTGTCAGTGACTGGGTTTTTACACTGTGTGGATTAGCCTACTTCATTGATGTCATTGAATTCAGGTTCATTCTTATATATATATATATATATATATATATCATTTATTAATTTTACAAATGCAGTGTGAGCGGGTCGTGCGTTAGGGTTAAAAGGGACTGCCCTGTTGGACACTCAGGGCCTCAACGTTACATGACGTCATCAACACATGTCCTGACTTAAGTAGTCGTAATGGAAAGTCAATGTATTGTCCTCTTTTCCTAGCAGCAGGGGGGAGCGTCTGGTTTTAGCTGCTGAGCTCGGTGAACTGTGCTGGGGTGTTGTCTGGGCACCCTGCGTCTGTCTGCCCGTCCTTCATTTCATTTAGCAAATATCACTCTTCAGTGTGGTTCTATTGGAGCCTTTTTGTTTGTGATTCAGTTAAGCTTTGAATTTTCATCCCAAATCTTTTCTGCCTTTTTCCTCATAAAGGGATGGGTCTGAAGTGACTGAGCGTGATTTGACCTTAACAAAAAAAGACCAGTATTTTTATCTTCTATGGGTCAGTATTAGTCGTGGAAGAAAGTCCTTCATGGTTTTCACTTAGTGGGGCAGCAGACAGAAGGAGTGCTAGCGGAGCTTGAAATGTACACTTGTTTGAGTTCTTCGTCATTGTCGGAGCAATCTACTGATGCTACTCGGCGCAGATCGTACGATGTTCAATTCAGGAGGGAGCAGCGAGGAGGCTGAGTGTCCCGGAAGGGGAACGGTCACTGCTAAGAAGTCTGTTGGAACTAATGTTGTGATGTTTTTATCTCCGTTTTGTCTGGCATTCTCCAAAAACATGGCTTTAAGACAGTTAAAGTTGCATTCGTTTGTAAATGGACAGAGGCTCAGTGATGCCGTTAGTAGTCAATGGAAAACAAACAAGCTTGTGGTCTTCTCTCATCTTACCAGCAATACAAACGCTCAACCTCACCCTTACCTGACTCATCTCAGCGCTCAACCATCCTTCTTGTTAGACTGGGAACCAGGGACTTCAAATAAACCAAAAATTAAACACCAGCAGAATAACAAAAGTGTGGGGTGACCTTCCGTCATGGCCACGCGCCACCACTGGCAACAGTCCTCTCCTCTCGGTCCTTCCAGCGGTTGGGACTCTGAGACCTGGGACCTGAGGAGAGATGTGGTGCTACGGCCCATTTATCTGAGGAAATCAGAAGAGTACGTTGCTGTACCTTTCTCTGGAATGTATAAAGTGTGATATGGCCACTCACAGACACAGACATATCTTTCAAATCAGGTTTCAATGTGCTGAGTTATATTATTTTACTTCAGTGAGGAAATTAATCAAAGTGCTTGGGTAAGAATGTATTTGCTCCAGGTCCACCATGATTATTATAATTTTTTTACATCCATTGTTTTACTTTAAAAAAAATAAATAAGTCTACCACTGATTTCTTGTGATTTTTCTGAAGTAATGTCGGAGTATTCCGAGTTACTCTGCGCAATGGCTATACTAATACATTGCTGCGACCCATGGTAGCACCACAATCTACCACAAGGGGGCTCTGTGGTACCGTTCCTGAAACCCATTGGTCGCTTCCATTGATTTATGACGAAAACGTGGACCTTATTTGCACCACACACTTTCCTGTTTTTGTACCTTACACTGGCTTGCTCATCAGACATTTAACGGGTATAAACATGTTTATTTTCCGTGTTGCGTAGAACGAGAAGTGATGTCTATCCGATAGACAGACCCTACGGAATTATTACAGTCAGTTTCCGTTCTTATATGAACAACGAAAACAGTGACCGACCATCCTCAGTCACAACCGAGGTCACGTCTTGTTCTGTTTACGGTTCACTATTTGTGTCAAAAATGAGAAAATAAGTCAACAATGAGAAACATTATTTATTTTCAACCCCCTTGCTCGAGGGTAGGCGTACTACTTGTACAGTCTAGCTGTCAGCAGGCTTGACGGTGACTTCCAGGGAAGAGGAGGAGGAGGAGGAGGAGGAGACGGTGGTACGCAGCGCGCAGGAATGCAACCTGGACGGTGCGTAACGGCACTCCCTTCACCACCCGGTTCTCGCTGACGTCACGGAACCGACAAGACAGAACACGCTGCACCGGAGCTCCTTGCTGTTCCCCGTGTTCACGCCACGGCGATTGCGTTATGATAAACTAACAAACGTTTAATTATTTGTCATTGGCGCACGTTTGGGCCTGATGGAAAGCGACAATACTCTGCACGGTCAACAGTTGAGAGACTCGAAAGTGCCGCAAGCGTGAGCCTATCTGATTGACAGGCCTACACTTCTAAAAGGCATGTCTACATTTAGACGTGCGTCTCGCTGTGAATCCCTGACTCGAAGGAATTTGTGAAAATGGCCATTAGCCCAGATGACTCCTTAGTGAAGTTATGAACTCGGAACTTCCCAATACCAGGCCAGCCTTAGGTTCGAGTGGAGAGGTGGGGCTTGAACTGTAGTAACGCTGTTCTGTTACAAGGAAGGAAGTAGGAATCAGAAAATTCCTAAATGTGAAACCAGAATCTGGGTGTTTTCTTTCCAAAGCATGACTACCTTTTTACGATCACCCTAACCCCCCAGCACCATAAGAAATGCATCGTCATGTTTAGATAGCCTACTGTTGGGGGGTTAGGTTTAACTATATATATTTTATTTTTTTTACACACAATTTGTTTCTTCCAAATTTAATACAGGTATGCGAATATTCCTAAACTATCATTAAAATGCATCTTGGACGATATCAATGATCAAAACACAATCACGCTGGTTGCAGCGCTGACGTGGAAAGGTTTCAGAAACTTTCGCCCTTTAATTTTCTTTGCTTATTGTTGTTCTCGTCTTTTCGTTGATGCTGGTTTCCATGGGTACTGAAGAGACACGAGCAGGACACTCTGTTTATGTGGTGTATTTCATGAGCGCATATGAGTTCCCGACGTCATGTCATGCAAAGAGGGGAGGCCCACAGCCCTGTGCATGTAACCCGCTTCCTTCCTCTAGAGGTGTAGTAGCACGTTGCTGACGTACATTTGTCAATAACTTAATAAACATCGTTGTTTTGTTTGTCTTGATAGGATTTTCCGTGGCAATAATGCAAGAGGCGCTGTGGTAGGAAAGCTTTGATATGCATTTGATATGACATGACAAACGTGCCGATGAAACATAATCGATCATTTATGTACTTCCTTCTAGACGAGAAGGACAAATACTAGGCCTAGCTTGTGGGTTAAAGGTGAGCCATCGCAGTGAACTTAAGCATAGTCACGTATGAACTTGGGTGGTGCGTCTGCCACCACCCAACACACCCTGTTTGCAGTTTCGTAATCTAGCCTTGCCCTACATTTCATTTAGCAATGGACTTGCATTTGAAATCCCAATGTAAGGTCTACTTGTCAGTAGCCTACTGTAATGGAATGACTTGAAGAGTGCACAATGGTAAATACAATGTATATACAGGGTATATATAACTGTTATACAACAACATTAAAAACAGTGCTAAGTAGCTACTCTCACCCAGGTTTGTTGAAGTGAATCTAACCAGGAATGAAGCCATGTATTCAAGTAGGTAGGCCATTATACCAATTATTGGTTGCCAACTGAGCAGGATATTTACCCTGTAGTTGGATGTTGTCGTATTTTAACTGATGGCCCTGCTGGGGATACTTCCAGGGACCCAAAGGATAGCGGGCCTGAAATTGTGTTCATCTGTAGACAGATGTGTTCTTATAAAGGTCCTAGTTAACTTCTGTAATATGGGAGTTTGTTTTCATACTGAACTCAAACTCAGTTTCGGACCCAGAAAAGATGCCAACTATTTTCTGGCTGACACTGAAATAAGAAAGTTAGACACACTAGATAAAGCACTTAATCAAATGTGAGCATCAAGTCAGTTTTATTTGTATAGCCCTTAATCACAGTTACAGGCTCAAAGGGCTTTACAGGCCATATATTTATGACACCCCCTAACCCTAGCACCAAAGGGTTAGGGTTAGGGTTAGAAGCAAGAAAAAACTCCCTTAAGTAACAAGGAAAAAATCTTGAGAAGGAACGCAGAATGAGGGACATGCAGAATAGTAAGCAAACATTTGAAGTACAAATAATAAATGGGATATTAATATTGTCCCTGGTGATGAGGTGCTGACTGGTGAGCAAGCTGGTAGCCGTCAGGTGGGGTGGCCAGGTATCCAGTCATGATCACAGCAACACAGAGACAGCAGTATGGTTAGATGGAGCATGGTGGACAGGAAAATGTAGAAAACCTCTAACCTGATACCTATCGGCAGCAGGGGTAGGCCAGTGCTGTAATGAGAGCTGAGGGACACTCCTTGAAGCCAAATGAGAGATATAGGAAATAGTTTTTTTTTTTCAGCAGTTACCTTCCCTGATTAAAGGTGGCAGACTGTTCCACAAAAAGGGCCCTTGATAAGAGAATGCTATGTTTCCTGCTGATTTCTAATACATCTTTGGAATTGATAGATGATGATTGATAGGCCAGCTCCTGAAGACTGGAGGGGCATCAAGTAGGATGGTGCTGCTCCATGTAGGGTTTTATAGTTAAGTAGTAGCAACTTAAAATCTGACCTGACATTAAGATAATTAGATAACATTGGTCTGATTCTAGAAATGTTAAAGTAGTTCTGGTAATACTTTTTACATGTTGATCAAAAGAAAGCATCTGGTCGAACAAGAGACCAAGATGTTTGACGCAGGGGCTTTGGGCGATACTAGAGCCCTCAAGACTGCAACCTAGTGTAGAGCCCTCGACACTTGAGGGCTCTGCACTAGGTTGCAGTGCTTTTATTTTGAATCTTCACTGAGAACAAATTGTGTTTTATTTGCAAGACAAGATCTAAACCAGAGAAGAGCCGAGCCTTTTATGCCAACATCGTGTTCAAAACGATCAAGAAGAATGTCGATGGTGTTGAAGATCGTCTACATTTTCTGGTCACATGCTTCAGGGTTTAGGCCAGGATTCTTGAGTAAATGTTTAATCACAGCACTCTTAAAAGTAGAGGGAACTGTTTCAGTAGACAGGGATAGGTTCATGATGTTTAGCATAGCAGGTCCAACTATTGGGAATGAGTTCTTAAAGAACCTTGGTAGGGAGAGGGTCCAGCATGTAGGTTTAGATGTCAGTTAGCTTAGCAAGTTCATCCTTTGGTTCTCGGGATAATTGTGTGCTAACCTAGTTGGGTGGGGTAGCTTCGTTTAGTGGTAGATATATGTCTGGTCCTGGACCAAGAGCGCTTGTTGAAGAGGAAGAGGAAGTTGGAGAATTTTGGATTTTTGCAGATTTGTGGTAGCCTTGGCCTGCAGGCTTTACGCCTTGTGACTACAGGGCAGCACCACAGTACTAATGGGTGTAGGCGTACTATAAAGCTTCAGTTGACAGTCACTGCTGTGGCCAGTATTAGGACATGGAGGCACCTCAGTGTCTGCATTACATGCTATATCACCCAGCTTGATTAACCCACCCAGTGTTCTAGACTGCAACGTAGGCTAGTATGTTGCTAGCAGGTTCACTAATCGCCTGCATCCCAGCATGCTGTAAGTTAATGTGAATGTGTCACGCCTGGCATCAATCAACTATTATTATTGCCGTTCAAGGCCTAGACTTTTCAAGCAAACAAAACCAAAATATTGCACACACATCAGAAAAACGCTCAGAGAAAAACTACAGTAGCCCAGATCTAGTTTGAGAAAGCTTGTACAAGACCTTAGAACTAGTTTGAGAGACAAGTATTGTGGTATCGCTAAAATGACTTCCCTAAAAGTGAATAACTACATTATTAACTGTGTTATCACCCCCCCCCCC
>OMKP01023770.1:0-11485 GCA_900302375.1 Bathygadus melanobranchus
TGATGAAGCCCATTCTTCATCCCCTACTTATAGTCCTTGTTGTTTGGTCCATCTGTATTGTTTATACACCACCTGTATGTTATGTTATATCACATGTATGTATTTTTCTAGAGACCGGCGAGGAGTGTGTGGACATGAGTGAGGGTTAGGGTTATGAATGTGAAGGGAGCGTAAGACGCTTGTGAAGACTTTAATGAATACAATTCAACTAAAGACACTCAACGGTTGCCTGGTTAACCGTGTTGGTAGCAAACAGTGGAACAGAAGTGGCTGATCGGTACTGTTATCAAGGTTCTCTTGTTCGTTTTTGTTTATACTGTTGTTTTGTTTTTGTTGCTTTAACTTTGATACCAACCGTTATTACTTTCCTTATTATTGATGTGTGTGCAAGCATCTATATGCTGGCATTGAGGAGGCATTATCGTATAACTGTATCCTGTACATAACCTACGGGCTGAGAAGTAACTCTCTGGGCGGTAGAGACTCTACAAGAACCCAACCTCCAGCGGCACCCTGCTCTCCATCAGCTACATCACTGTCCTGTCTCCTACTCGCTCCTATCCCACTCCTGCTGCCTCCTTCTCTTCTCCCGTTCTCGTCTCCTCTCTCCTTCTCTTTTCCTGTCCTCATCTACTCTTTCCTATACTCTTGTTTTTTCCTCCTTGCTCTCCTCTACTCTCTTGCCCTCTCTCTTCCTGTTCTCTTCTCTCCTCCTGTAGTCTCCTCCTCCTGTCCTGTCCTCTCCTCCATTTCCACTCCTGTCCTGTCTTCTCTCTGCTCCTCTCTCTCCTTCTGTACTCTCTTCTCGTCCCCTCCTCTCTCTCCCTTCTACCCATTCCTCTCCAGTCAGGAACAGAAACACATATGGTTTAGGGTTTGCTCTACAAAGTGCTTCCATGGAGAAATGTCGTACATCCACGACTGTAAACCGGGTCAGATGATGAACCTGCAGACGTGTGGGACTTGGACATGAGGATGTATATGGGGAGATGTACGTCGTCTACTGTAGATACACACGCATCTGCACTCAGCATGAAATATTATGGTTACTCAAAGCAGTTGGAATGTTGATTACCACAGGCTTGGGACTCAGCAAGCTGCTGTGGAAGTGACGACACATTTATAATTGTATGTATTAAAAAAACAATCCAAAATATGATTTTGTCTTGGACGTGAACCTGACTGAGACCAGAAACTCTGGTTTGAGCCTGGTCTTCTAGTCCTAAACCTTTTTATTAGTTCATGAAAATAACTAACCTATATGCCAAGTCATTTTTCATATTTCATCTGTAAATTGAACTAGTCTCTATTTAACAGTTAGGCCTATTCATATTTTAGTTACTAGTCTCTATACCAACTATTTTAGTGTTACTACTAAAATGCGGTACTAGTACTTCCATTAGATAAGAATCATTCCCAAGGCGCTTTTGTAAAGAATTTGCACAATTTTGTCATTGAATCCTAAAGTGCTTTGTGGTTCAGATATAAACTATTATCTATTCCAGTTGTTGCTATATATTTTATTTTTATTGTCACTTATTGAGTCGGATTTCTTTTTCAATAGTGACTAGTGCCTTTTCCAATTGTTAAAATTCATTTTTTCCAATTGTTAAAATTCATTTTTTGTGAGAAAGCTGTTGATAGTTAAATTATATTGTTACTGGTAAAACTAAAAGTGCGTGTAACTTTTAATAGTGACTAGTTTTTTTTACGGATTAAATGTTGAAATGTCTTGACCTTTTTATCTTCAATTATTATTCCGATTTTTATATATATCACTGTGGGACATTAATAACGTCTGTAAACTGCAGCCTTGCTCAACTCCAGCTAATCACAAGTCGCTATTCTCAAGCGGGCTGTGTGATTGGTCGTTTCTGTTCCGTGTATACTGCCCCCTTTGGTTCATGGTGTCTTTTTATGGAGAAGTTCTCAATGTTCTTGTTAATGTCGTTATTACTTACAATAATACTTAACTACCCTCTTATATACACTCTTGCATACTGTACACACAGGTAAACTTATTGCTCATCTGAATAGACTGTTGTTTCCAATAAAGAAAATAAAGTTTGGGAAACAGTTTCAGACTGAAAATATACTTTTGTCGGTTGTTTTTTTTGTTTGTTTGTTTTGTGATAACCTCCATGACTTGAGTCAGGGGACACTGAAGTGATGCTTTTATCCGAACAGAGAGTGAACATCAAGTCAGACACATGACCTTGTGGAGACGAGATCTGGGATCAAACCCAGATCCTTTCAACTGGTCGACATCCATCTTGTTCGATAAAGGAACATATGAAATAGAAATATTAAATAAGCAATGAATGTATTTTAAAATAAAATAGATATACATATTGATGTAAATATTACCCCCGCCCTATATATTGGCCCAATGAAATGATGGCGTTGTAGAAAACTAAACTAAAACCGTAATGATACCAAACGCGTTTCGAGGTAAACGTAAACCCGTCACGTCCCGTCAACATTTTCTTGTTATACTCTCATGCAAACTCAAAACTCAAATACGCATCAACGTCACCACGGGTCATATGCACCGCCCCCACCGGCGCGCCGCTCCGGTGGGGGCAGGGGGGGCAGGGGCGGGGCGTGTGCGCGCTCGACCAATCAGAGCAGCGGGGCGAGGCGCCCAACAAAACAGTTGATTTTTAAATTCAAACGTCTTGCAGGTTACGGACGAGAGACACCAGGAACATGAGCCACAGTAAGTCTAATAAATAACTATAGAAATCTAATAAATCAGCTTCATCAATAGGTCAATAGGTCGTCTCGGTGTACCAGTGTGCTACTTATTGTTGTACCAACATCGTACTAATGATATGAATGTTATCCAGGCTTAGACCAGGACATGAGCTGCAAGGAGGTGAGTGTTTAACACACAGCTACAAGTTACAACATTACGAGCATGAACACTTTCATGTTCATTTCATATATATATATAGATCATTGTTTTTGAAAGGCAACTGTGGTTTCCAGCCACAGCACTTTATTTAAACCACGATACAAGATACTAAGAGATAATGTCTGCTTAGTCGCTTGATAGATAATGGTGTGTGGGTGTCCGCAGAACGCTTTGTCTCGTCTGCCCGTCATGTCAACAAAGAGGGTGCTCAAGTCGAGCAGCAGCACAGAGAGCAACGGCGACTCCCAGCCCGCCCAGGTAAGACCTATATATGTTTTACATTTACATTTATAGCATTTGGCAGACGCTTTTATCCAAAGCGACTTACAAAAAAGTACCACATTTGTCGGAGTTTTTGTTGGTGATACTCCACCATCTTGAGAGGACTCAAAGAGATTTGCTGTAAAAATCCTAAATCAATGTAAATATACTGTAACCTAGGCTAATGAACTGCCTCACATGAGAAATGCGGTGGCAGTTTCAAACACACAAATGTATCCCCATAATGGCACATAATTGGCTAAAACCATTACTACCAACATAATAACTGACATTCAGATGCTGCTATGCTTCCAAAATGGAGGAGAGTCATTGCGATGTGACGCTGTGGCGTAGATGTAGTCTTTCTCCTCAAGGTCCCCAGAGAGGAGTTTGTAATCCTATTGGTGTGTTTTAGATAGATAGATAGATAGATATACATCCAAACGGAGTGAGACTCACGTTGTGGATGGTTCTGATGTCTTCTGACCTGATGTTTCTGCAGAAAAAACCCCGCCGAGACCCGGAGCCAGCTAGGCCCAAGGTGGCCCTCACCACCGTCTCCAGCCGGAGACCGCTGGCCGCCACCACCAAACCCGCCGTCTGTAAGTCACCATGACCAGAACCGAGCCCAGTGTCTCTCCACACTCCCCTCACCTCCCCAGGAGACTCAGGGTTAGAGGGGTCATATCAGTGTTAGTGTTTCAAACATCATGTTCAGTACAACAAGTTTCAAAGGATGAAAACATGATGTTTAAAAAGAGGTCACGAGTCATGTAACTAATATGTCATGAAAAAGACAATCGCTATTTACGTCAGTTACAACGCAAATATAATAGTAATTCACTGTATTCATATAACACTTTCGACACCCAAGGCGCTGTAATTTTCAGCATTTTCCGATAAGAATTGTGGTAACAGTCGACCTTGAGTTGTTTTGTAAAACAATTCTGATAAGTGGGTGTGTCTAGGTGTGCATTTGGAGTGTTCTTGAAGATGTTAGCTGCATGTAAAAACAGCCGTCCTCTCTTCACTGGTCTTTAGACCGCAGTGGAAACGCAGACAGGAACGGGCTGAAGGAACTTTTTAGTTCCTGAAAAGTAGTTCCTGGGGCTTACGTTCCAGGTGCTTTTGTTGGAAATGCGGCTTTAGTTCAACTCCGATCAAAGGCCCTTCGGTGTGACTGTTCAGAGCCCTGCCCTGTCATCTATAATATACACATCAGTTGTAATGTTTAACAAAGCCACTGTCCCTCTCTCGCTCTGTCTCTGTGTGTCAGCTAAGGCCGTGCGACCCACTGGCGCGGCCACTATTGCTGCCGCTCCTTCCAGAGGTACGTCCGGTCGGGGGCTCTGGGTTGTGCTTCTCCACGTGAGTGTGCGTTGGATATATCCCCCTGCTCCGCTCTAACACGGGCTTCGTTGTCTCACAGGAGTCCTCAGGCAGAATGCGGTGTCCGCTGCACCGAGGGGCGGGGCCAAACAACCAGTGGCATCTTCGGCCGCTGCCAAAGCAGGTGAGCTGAAGTTGCCTGGGGGGAGGGGTGTATCTGCGTCTTGTCACTCAGTCTAGTGTGCTGCATCCTGCTGGTCTGTACACTGCTGTGGTTATGACATCGTCCTCATGTTTACATTATGACGTTGGCTATTGGAATAATGTCCATCTTCTGCACTCCAATATGTTGGGTATACCAGTGTGCTTATTAAAACCTTTTCAACTGTATTTGTAGAGCTGTGTTTGGTGCAATACAACGTGCTTGACTATAACGGCCGGTCTTGTGTGCTCCTGTTTATCAAAACGTTAACGTGTGGTAACCATGGCAGCGGTTGATGTTTACCTCCTGTCCGTGGTGGGGTCAGGTGTGGGCGGGGCTGCTGTGGCAGGGGGGCGTCGACCCGGCTGGGACATGCGAGGCAAGGTGAGCGACATGCAGGTCAAGCTGCAGTCCTGCCAGAGCCGGGTGAAGAGCACCCACCAGGAGAACGAGGAGCTGAGGAGCTCCGTGGTCTCCATCCAGAGGAGGGAGGAGGAGATGGGGCGGGAGCTGGAGAGACAGAGCAGCCAGATCAGGTGGGGAAGGAGATCCTGCCTCGCTATTCTCTACCTCTCTACTACCCTAGCTGTTCTATACTTGGCCCTCTTCCCTCTCTCTTGTTCTCCCTTTCTTTCTACATCTCTCTTACCTCTTTGAATGATTTATGGTTCTTTCAATTATTGCATGTCACCACAGACTCCATCAACCACTAATGTATGTTGACTAGACTCCTTGAGGAAGACAAATGTTTATGTCTTCATATTTAGTGCAAAGAACAGCAGCACATCGACAAATCCTAGTCCGAGTTACTTTGTTGGAAATCCTTTTAACAAACACGATTCCCATGATATAATGTTGATATCTCATTAAGAAAAGGTCTGAATGAAGTGTTAGCAGCTAAGTGCCAGGGGGTCTCTCGCAGGGCCTACCAGAAGGAGCTGCAGGAGCTGTTGGAGGTCCGCCAGGAGCTGGAGAGGACCGTGTCAGAGCGGACCGTCCTACAGACTGAACTTGTCAACCTGCAGGACAAACACAGGGTCATGGAGACGCTTCGAGACAGCCAGGAGCTCCAGCTTCAGACCCTCCAGGTACACACCCCCCATCGTGGATGAACGTTAACCGCAACACAGGCAGATTTTTGCTAAAATTAATTTGTTTTCTAACATGGAATAGTTTGTAAAACTATGTTCTATGTAAATGTTCATTTTAGACCACGTTTAAGTTCTTTTGATGTTTTATTTTTAACTTAACATTAGTAAATAGGCTACAAGACATATGAGGAGTGTTCACACATCCCCCTGTAACTCCTCCAATAGATGAAACTCAGCGTGCAGGAGTCCAGTCTGGAGCGGCTCCAGGCCAGCCTGCAGCAGCGGGAGCAGGAGGTGCGCCTCCTACAGGAGACGGTGGGCCGGCAGGAGGACGAGCTCCACGCTGGGGAGATGGAGCGCCGTCAGCTCCACAACACCATCCAGGAGCTCAAGGTAACCCTGGTCCCCCCCCAGCTCTAGCCCCGGTCTCCTCCTAGTCCTGGTCTCTACTAGCCCTGGATTATTTATCATTTAAAAAGGTCGTAACATATGGTAACACCATAACATATGGTTCTAGTGGGGTCCCTCTATTGCTGTGAACGGTTGGTTTCTCCGCAGGGGAACATCAGAGTGTTCTGCAGGGTGCGCCCCCTGGTGAGCGGAGGCATCGGTGACCACATCCAGCTCCCTCCCAACGACAACAAGGCCCTGGTCCTGGCCAAGTCCGAGGAGGTGAGAAATGCGTCCCACAACATCGCTCAGGGCAGGGCTGAGATGTATCGCTTGCAGGCGATGCATAACTTAATACCTCAAGTTAATCAATACTTCTGTCTTCTATCTGTGTCTAAATGCATCATGAGTAATGGTCTACAGTCTTGGACTACAATGTTTGGATCCCTGACCTCTGACCTGCTGTGTCTCCTCAGTCTCATGTAGGTCGGACAGGCGACACACAGAAGACTTACAACTTCAGCTTTGACCGTGTGTTTGGCCCCAGTGCTAGCCAGCAGGAGGTACACACACAACACTGACTCACTCGCCTAGAGGCTTGGTTTTTTTTGGCATTAGTGAGTGGCTTTATGGTGTGTTCTCACGAGCCACATAGCAACTCTTCATTCACACTGGAACGGACATGTTAGCACTTTGCCTTCGTTTTATTTGATCCATAATGTTTTTATAGTACTGTAGCCCTCTATTAACCTGATGCACCAGATGGTTTGTTTCACTTAAGCATCTGGGAAGTCGTCATTGGAAACTTTAGAATATGGCAGGCACTTACAAAAAATCCTTGGCAGGTGATTGGATGAACCATCTGTCTATCACCATTGTTGTTTCTGAACAAACAGTTGCTTCTCGTTGTCACCACACCTAAACCACACCCGTAGCTGCCAGTAGGATAGCTTTTGAACCAATGACAACTTTATCATCTGAACTGATAATACAGCAAATGATGGACGTACCTGGTGCTGATCAACAGTCAGTCTCTGGTTGTCTCCTCTTCCTCCTGCTCTCCTTCCTTCCTTCCCCTACTCCTCGTCATCTCCTCTCCTTTCTCACCTCTCCATGTCTCCTCCTCCCGCTCCCAGGTGTTTGAAGAGATCTCCCTGCTGGTGCAGTCTGCGCTGGATGGCTACAACGTGTGCTGCTTCGCCTATGGCCAGACGGGCAGCGGGAAGACCTTCACCATGGAGGGAGGAGACTCCCACGAGGCCATGGGCGTCATCCCCCGCGCTGTGCAGCAAGTCTTCCGAGCTGCGCAAAAGCTTGTCGACCAGGGCTGGAAGGTGTGTGTGTGGGTGGGGGGTCTGGAAGTGCTAGCTGCTAGCCGCGCTACTCCAACCCACGCTGGCTGATAACCAGCTAGCAGGAAGTGTGCGTAGCTTACGTACGGCTAGCTAGAGATTAAAAATATGTGTACTGAACAGCTCTACAAGGCCTGGACTGCACGTCTTGGTAATCTTGGCCGTATGTAGTCTCTCATAGCCAGACTTTTCTCCACACTTGGTTTTAGCGCAGGAGAAAGGGTCACTTTGGCTGAACCCGTTATCATTCTGGGATAGGGGAAAAAACATCTTGTTTGTATTTCTTTAAACCAATCACAATCGTCTTGGTCAGCACTAAACCCAGGATGCAGCCACGTGCCCTTGCAGAATAGTGTCGTGAACTTGTTTTGGTGGAGCATCTGCACCCTGGCATTAAAACGGCTAAATCCCTGCAAAAGAAAACGCCACATAAAACAGTAACAGATGTTATCAGCGTGTTGGTTGCTAGCCCGGAGGTTGTTGTTGTTTCACGTAGCGACAGCGACCTTGAAAGCGGTAACACACAGATAGGGGAAGGACAGGAGAATTCAGACTGAATTCGGCCAATGGCAGGCTGCTCCCCACAGCCCACATCCTGTCAGCCAGACGAGGCCGTACGTGACCCCTGTGTGTCTCTGCCAGTTCTCCTTCACGGCGAGCTTCGTGGAAATCTACAACGAGAGCCTGCGAGACCTCCTGTACACCGGCAAGGCCAGCAAGCGGCCGGAGCACGAGATCCGCAAGTCGGCCAGCAACGACATCACCGTCACCAACCTGAGCTACCAGAAGGTCACAACCGAAGACCAGGTATCCACTGCTGTGGCTAACGTGCATCGTCGACATGTCGTTTTTTCACTGGCATGCATGCTCTTTAAGCGCGGTTTGTAGAATGCTAGGAGCTACACAGCACTATGCTAATGTGACACAAATACTTAATGATGATGATGATAGTAATGTTGTTGCTTGGTGACATCTAGGTGCAGAACCTGATTGCCATAGCCAATCAGAACCGCTCCACAGCGCAGACGAACCTAAACGACCGCTCGTCACGCTCCCACTCAGTGTTCCAGCTCGACATTGAGGGCGAGAACGTTGGCCGAGACGTCAGATGCAAATGTGAGCATGTGATGGTGCTGTGGGGTGCTATGCTAATGCTGCAAGAGAATCAGGTTTAACAGCGCTATGCTAATGTTGCAAGAGAATCAGGTTTAACAGCGCTATGCTAATGCTGCAAGAGAATCAGGTTTAACAGCGCTATGCTAATGTTGCAAGAGAATCAGGTTTTACAGTTCTATGCTGAGCTCTGTGAGGACAATGTTACAAGTGGGGTTTCTATTCATTCTGTTACTTCATTGGTTGAAATGAAACATCCCTTCAACAAAGGTGAAGGAATCAGTGGGATCACTGTTATTAGAATGAGTCAGTCCTCAGGACATTTTTGAGGACAAGTTCCCATGAAGCTGATCTCTCCCCTGGCATTGTGAATACTTTCTAATAGATGAATAATATGTGACTAGCTTCTATTGGCTGTGATGTGGTCTAATGGAGGCGGCCTCTCGTCCCCCTGTAGCCACCCTGTGTCTCGTGGACCTGGCGGGCAGCGAGCGCGTGCTCAAGAGCCAGGCGCAGGGCGAGCGCTTCAAAGAGATGACGGCCATCAACGGCTCCCTGTCCAACCTGGGCCTCGTCATCACCGCCCTGGCTAACAAGGTCCGGACCGCTCCTTCACCTGGCCGCCATCTTGGTTATAACACTTTAGAGCTAACGCATGTCTCTCGGGCAAAACATCTGACTGTGTGTGTGTTACAGGAGAGCCACATCCCCTACAGGAACTCGAAGCTCACCTACCTGCTGCAGAGCTGCCTGGGAGGGAACAGCAAGACGTGAGTCTGTCTGTCTGTCTCTGCTTTTCTGTTTGAAATGAATGAACGACGAAGACGTGAACGATTATTTCTGTGTGCTAGCTCATTTCCAAACGTTATCAAATATGAAAACAGTAAATGGATACATACAACATGACTTGCATGCAATATAACTATTATATTATTTATTATTATACTTACAAATATATATACACACAACAATACAAACTAGGAGCCAAATGAACGTTATGTAATGTAGTGTAGACATTTCTTATGATAACCATTGTGTGCCGATTATATAAGGGTTAATGTTTGTGGGATGTATGCGCTGTGCTATATGAGAGTTATTGTTAACTTGTTATGGCAATGGAAAATGTGGTGTTTTGGTTTTTTTTAAGAAAAGACACGACTGCATGTAAACACAGAGCACTACAGAGCTTAGTTTGACTTGTTAAGGCTGGAGACACGAGGTTTTCTGACCTGTCAATAATTTTAGATGTAAAGGAAGACTTGAAGGAGGGTGGAATAAATTAAACCTCACTTTAACTAAGGAGAAGGAAACAGCGGGATTACTGTTTATTGAGTCAGGATGAGCTGGCGGTGACACCGTGCTGCAGAGAATGGCATGAAGCACAGTCACCTCCACCTGGTCCTCTCACGATGACTATTATGGGATGTGAATTAAACTTCTCCCCTCTGCAGCCTGATGTTCGTCAACGTCGCCCCGGAGCCAGACAGCTTCGGAGAGTCCCTGAACTCCCTGCGCTTCGCCAGCAAGGTAGGCGGACATGTTCCTCCCTCCTCATCTGCCTCTTACTCCTCTCATCTTCCTCTTACTCCTCCCTCCCTCCTTGAGGTTGACTGTAGCCTAAGCTTGTATTGTTCTCCTTGCAGGTTAATGACTGTGTGATCGGGACGGCTTCAGCCAACAAGAAGTGACACTTTCAAAATGGAGCCTCCAACCAACAACCGGCTTTTTAAAACCATTTTTATGTATATATATTTTTCTATGATAGAAGGATTTAACCTGTCTGTTTGCCACTGCAGTACATGCTAGAGTGAAGGCTCTAGCATGTACTGGTGCTGAACTCTACGAGGTCCACTGCAGTGTGCACAGGTGTACCCATGTTTTCACCTTCAGTCTGGCTTCTTACATTCTTTTGCAATTCTTTTAATAAACCATGAAAGTCCATGTTTTGTTGTAATGAATGCCTTTAGTGACAGTGGCTTGTTTATCCCTCTTACTATAATAATGTTATTACACTTACTATAATAATTGTATGACATGTATTTTTTGTTGAGACCAAAGTAAAGGAGTAGCTTGTAGGAAGAGTATGACTTTGAGTTGTAGTGTCCAGCATGCTGCAGCGTGTGTCTGTCACATGTGGTGTCACATAATTACACATTTATATCTGACAGCATTTTTCACTGCCTTTATTAAAAAAAAAAATGATTGCAATTATACCAATAAATATTTCCGTTTCTGATGTTTTCTGCCGGGCATGTATATATAAAAATAAAACCTTTCAATGTTATTAATACATCTGCACGGTGGCTCAGTGCGTAGCACTGTTGCCTCACAGCAAGAAGGTTGTGGGTTCAAGTCCCGCATGTCAAGTGCAACATGTCGGGGCTGGTTCCCGGGCCTTTCTGTGTGGAGTTTGCATGTTCTCCCCGTGTTCACTCGGGTTCCCCCCATAGAACCCCACAACAACAAAAAACATGCAGAAGAACAGATTGCTCTTCGGTCCTGTCCCTGACCACGACAGGACTGAGCGCTTGGACTTGGTCCCCGGGCGCCTCTACTGATGGCTGCCCACTGCTCCTGGCTTTCCCTGGGGGAGGACGGTCAGGATGGGATAAATGCGGAGAAGGCATTCCACCGGCGACGCCAATAATTGCATGTGTGTGTGTCTGTCGCCGCTCACAAGTGTGTGTGCGGTTGAAGTGTCGACCGTGTGGCAAATAAAAGGACGCTTGTCCTCTGATTACTATTACTATTATTCTATACTGGGGGGCTCCCATTATAGTTTCACAGTGAACATGCGCGTGTCTATGTAAAAAAGGCTGGCAAACCCACA